>CAVNYN010275009.1:0-25756 GCA_963692815.1 Nyctanthes arbor-tristis
AAGGAGAACATCTTCTGATAGAGGCCTACACAGATGCAGATTGGGCAGGAGATGTAAATGATAGAAGATCCACCTCAGGTTATTGTACCTTTGTAGGCAGAAATCTGGTTACTTGGAAAAGTAAAAAACAAAGTGTGGTGGCAAGGAGTAGTGCTGAAGCAGAATTCCGCTCTGTGGCACATGGATTCTGTGAAGTGTTATGGATAAAAAGACTCCTAGAGGAATTGAAGATTCTTATGCCAGCACCTATTAAAGTTTACTGTGCAAACAAGGCTGCAATCTCTATAGCTCATAATCCAGTTCCACATGATAGAACAAAACATGTAGAAGTTGACAAACATTTCATCAAGGAGAAGATAGATAGTGGTGTGATATGTATGTCCTACATACCCACTGCTAGCCAAACAGCAGATATACTAACAAAAGGTCTTCCCAAAGTGCAACACGAGAATCTAGTTAACAAGCTTGCCATGAGTGACATCTTCATACCAGCTTGAGAGAGAGTATTGAAAGATCTCGTAAATAATTGTGATTATTTACCATATTTGTTAATGTCTATATTTAGAAGTTTATGAGCTGTATTAGTAATCTTTGGAATCACTATTTATTTTCTTCTATATTAGGGTAGTTAGTTTAGTAGTATATTTCTCCTTAATTAGGGAGATTATCTGTTTTTTTTTTTTCTTAATAAAGCTCTTTAAATAGTTGTACATTAATATAGAAAAATCATTTAGCCTTCTTATATTTTTGTTCACTATTTTTTGAAGGGATATGCATATATTTTTGTGATGGAATGGTGCAAAGAGTTTCCAACATTCACAACTCAGGGCTTGAATACTAAACGAGTTGCAATTGGCAATTTGTCTCTCAGACTTGATCAAGATGCACATGCAACGTATGAAATTTTTTGGTCACATGAAATGATTTCCAATGAGATTGATTTGTTCCCAAAAGATTCCGTTATAAATTTTAAGAAGGTCGGTGGTCAATTCAAGTTCATGGTACGCCACTGAATTGGTTGAAAAATGGTACAAGAGACAAGGGCAAATCTTCTCCGGCTCAGGGAGAATAATGCATAAGAGAATGAAAGAAAATCCGGGTCATAGGATTTTAGGATTTATTTTAGTTGTTTAATTTTATTTCTCTCTCCAAGTAAATTAGGAGCAATCATGTAATTTGTGTGAGTCTTTTATTCTAAATTAGAACTCATATGTGTGAGTTGTTGAATTGTAAACTACGGTCAACATCACTAAAGCCCCAGTCTCAATTATGATCACATTGTTGATTATCAATCCCCAAATATAAACCATAATTGTTGAAGTTATAACACATTTGAATTCATCAACAAACCTACTCTCTAAATCTCGCAAAGAATAATCCTTGTGAAATCCCTAAACTTTCAGTCCTTAATTGATTCAAACCCTTAATAAAAATCTTATTCAAATTCAGTTAGAAATGATGATTTTTGCTTATCTTTTTGTTCTTTCCCTCATAAATTGTCATTTGTGTTGCTCTAATTCAACTCTATATATTTGTATTTTCAAAATTGAAGACATTCCTTGGTTTGGGTGGTTTACGCTTGGAATGAAAGAACATGGTTTCAATTAAGTAACTCTGATCATACTTTGTTCTTGAAACATCGATCCAACATGGTAAATAACTTCCTTATTAATTTATCTAGACGACATAATTATCATAGGAGATGATACAGAGAAAATATTTCAAGTTGAGAAGTATTTGGCAATGGAATTTGAGATGAAGAATCGACGAGGACTCAAGTAGTTCTTGAGAATTGAAGTGGCTGGGTCTCAGTGTGGTATATTCCTCTCTCAGCAGAAATATATCCTGGATTTACTAGCTGGACTAGCAGGAATGCTAGACTATAAACCGATAGATATTCCCGTCATTCAAAATCACCGATTTGAAGAGAACTCAAATCACATACTAACTGATAAAGGAAGGGATAAAAATTTAGTTGGTAAACTTATTTATCTTTCTTGTACTCAACTGGACATTGCAGAGGCAGTCAGTTCTGTGAGCCTGTTTATAGATATCCCAATAAGAGATATGAATGTGTTAATCAGGATACTTTGTTATTTGAAGTCATATCCTACAAAGGGCTTATGCTTTCCAAAAAAAAAAAAAAAAGGAAAAAAAAGGAAGTAATATTAAGATAGAACTATTGACAAAAATAGGCTTTGCCCCTTTTTCTGAGATGAATATATTTTGTGATAATAAATCAACGATCGTTATTGCTGACAATAATGTCTAACATTATATGACAAAACATGTAGAAGTAGATATACACTTCCCCAAGGACAAGCTTGAAGGCAAAATTATTAGCTTTCGATTTGTGAAGTTGGAAGATCAACTAGCTGATATACTCAAGAAGGCGGCATCAAGCAAGAAGTTTCATAACTCACTTGTCAAATTGCGCATCCAAGACTCATATACATCAATTGGGGAAGAGTGTTGGTGTGATAGACAAGTCAGACTTGAGTCACAATCCGCCATGAATAGAAAAACTACGGGAACTTTCATTGTATTTGTATGTAAAATATTCTGTGTAATATTTGTTCTTAACATGTTGATTATGTAAAGGAATCAGAATAGATGAGAAATTACCCATCTTGTGACGGATAAACATCACTAATTTTTTACTTTGGGGAATTTTGATATTTACCTTGATTTTGTAAACTATTTCAATACATACTTTCTATGTCATATTTCATAAATATTGGTAACACAGCATGTTATCTAGCATTTGTATCAATAACAATATACGTTTTTTTTCTTAACATTATTATTAATTTTTTTATAAAAATATTTTTTTAACCCCCACCCCACCCCGTCCTCAGCCGCCGCAAGCCACTGGCCGGCCACTGATCTCGAGCTGGATTCTGGCCGGCCGTCATTGACCAATAGGAATGAATCCAGCTGCTGGAATTTTTTTTTATTTTTTCTTTCTTTTTATTTTTCTTTTTAACCTTTTTTTATTTTTTCTTTTATTTTTTTCTTTGTTTTCTCTCTTTTCTTTTTAATCACTTTGCCTTTTTAGATTCATATAGTATCAGCTGTTTCACGTTTCAATTCACATGATAAATGATATTATACTATTTGAAAGTAATTTGTTATACAAATAACGTATATTGTTTAATAACATAAATTGTTATATGCATAGATAACATATCTTGCTACACAAATAACAAGATTTCTTACGCACATAACGTAACTCGTTACATGAATAACATAGATTGTTACCCACAAAATATAACTTGTTATACAAATATCAAAGCCTGTTACTCATATAGCATAATTTGTTATAAAATAACATAGCTTGTTACGCAAATAACACTGGCTATTAAACAATGAATGGTGAAAATAAGTTTGAACGGTATTTAAATAGTCATAGAAAAGCCATAGGTCAAAAACATAAAATAATAAATTATAAAAAAAATTTAAAAATAGAAAAACAGAAAATCATAAATTTGAAGGCCTAAACAACCGTGGATGGCCGAAAACTGCTGGAGGATCTCCCAGTCATTTAATTTCGAGGAAGATATCATACGCTCAATTCGGACATTGAACGCCAAAAACTCAAATTTCAGCCCAATCTTTGGTCCACCTTGATCCATTCAGTTATCTGTCCTATATTAGCTTGTTACACAAATACATAACTTGTTACAAAAATAACGTAACCTATTAAACAGATTGCATAACGTGTTACACAAACCTTTAAATGTTAAAATATTGTTTAACATGTAGCACACTTTGTTAAAAGAAATTATTACAAGCAAAAAAAAAAAAGAAAGGAAAAAGAAAACATTTGGAAAGGAGAAAGGAAAACGAGAGAAAAAAAAAGGAAAAGAAAAAAAATTTCGCTAGAATCTAGTGACCGGCTGTTGGAATCTGGCAATGAAATCTTGTTGCCGGAATCTGGTGACCAGTCGCTAGCGCCGACGGCTAGACGGTGGCTGGCTAATTCCAGGAGTGAGTGGGGATTTAGCGGTAAATTTTAATTAAATAATAATAAATAAAAATAACCAAATATTTTTGGAATTTAAAATAGTGCCAAGTATTTTTGAGAAAAGCTTAAGTTTACAAGTAAATGGTGTCATTTCCCCTTTAATTAGTTTTTACTGAAGATTAATTGATAGATGTTGACAAGAAGATAAAACAATGGCTTCTTTTACAGGTCCAATCAGATTACATGTTACTATATTATTATTAGAAACCAAATTTCTTGTTAGATTTTTCTTACCAAAACTTGATTTGTCTGATGATGTGAAATTCTAATAAATTATAAGATTGAAAGTTATGTATGCCGGTTAAAGGGTGCCTTCTTAGAACCTTCTGAATGAATAGTTTCCAGCTGTCAACGTCATTGTAAAATGGATTGTCAAAACTGAAGAATATGAAGGGTTCCATAGTATGTAAATTGGAAATTGCCACTCTCAACAAATTATAATGATAATACATAAAACAAATTTGACCTAATTGATATACATTATGATGACTCAACATTATAGTTTGCACTTTGAAAATTAATTAGGTCTTCCTTGCCGATTATTTTGTTTTAAGTATCTCGTAGAACTAATTAAGAACTTGCGTGTACTGGTAAAAATATATCCATGTAACTCATTGCACCTCAAGGTATATAAAGAAATTTTTTCTTTTCTTGATATAATTTGGGGAACTTCCAAGAGATCGGAAGAGCGTCGTATATATAGACTCAAAACAAATCGAGTTTATCCTTATAAGACGTGCATTTACTACTTAAATTATCAACCTTGATCTAAGGATCTTTTCTTGTACTCCACTCGAGTACTTAATTGGGACAAAATGGAAACACCTCGTGTGTCCACTTGTCAATGTTTCATTCAATATACAGGAGTGCAACTAGGACAATATTAGATTACTCCTGCAGTACAAGAGATTCTCGCAATACGTACATTATTCAGTATTGTGCTTGCTTTGGACTTTTTACCAGGTGAGGTCTACATGTGAATTATCTGGTTTTTCTTTATCTTCCTTGGTTTCTTGATGCTCTTACTCAAGATCTCATAGCTCTTACTTCAAATATGAGTAGTAAAAACTCTATATATGAACATGATTTGCTATATATCTTGGACACAAAACAATTACAAACAAATTTTTTCCTCTACAAATTTGGCTAACTGATTACATATAGGATAATAAAATCTTTAGTTAAAAATATCTTTCCAGAAAGAACTACTTGTATCATCATCATTGATAACATTCTCCCAAGTCTCAAAGCTGCTAGATGCGAATGAATGTGAGGGAATGCGCAATGAATCGATACTGTCCATTTGATAATTGACAGTGAAAGTTTCATCAGTAGAGGCTGATACTAATGCTGGAAGTGAATATTCATTGCTCCTCATCTCATTAACAGGCATTTCTTGGATGTAATTTCCCATTGAATTCATGAATATATTTTCGGGGTTGTTCGTGGAAACCGGACAGGATAGCGATGATAACTTTAAGGAATCGAGGTTTTGCGATTCTCCAATGCAGTTTGGCAGAGGAGTTCTTAGGAATTGTAGGATATTTTGAATGACTTGGATCTTGCAGGCTAATTGAGTTACTTGATCTGCATGAAACTTAACTGCATAATCCAATGGATTCGTCGAGTTGAAAAGGAAATCGGCATGACCGGTTATTGGTTGGTGGGTTTTTGGATCGATACCTGACCGTAGAAGCTTCTTCCTCAAGTTCGTATTCCAAAAGTTCTTTATTTCGTTGTCCGTCCGCCCTGGAAGATGAGAAGCGATCGTTGACCACCTACATTAGTTAAGCTCAAGTTACTATTCTTCATTAGGTTATATGTGCAAAATTGTGAAAATTTTTCAATGGGCAAAACGTGGGCCCCCATGTTTTGTGAGATGTGCTCACATGAACAGGTCATATCCATGTGGGGAAAAAAAAACGGAGTGCAGATTTAAAAGAAAGTAATATGAAGAGAGATAGAAAGTAATATGAAGAGAGATCAAACACGAATTCGTACTTGTTTCCATGAATTGAATGGAGGTCGATAATGATTTGTTCCTCTTCGGGCGAGAAGTTTCCACGCTTAATACCAGGCCTTAGGTAATTCGTCCATCGCAATCTACAACTCTTTCCACACCGATTTAAGCCAGCTTTCTCAGGGAGTGATTTCCAGCTCTCTGTGCCGTGTTTCTGGATATAATCAGCCAGTTTTTTATCTTCTTCTAAAGTCCATGGCCCCTTCTTCAAGCTATTATCACTCTGGCTGCTGGGAGATCTCCCCATTTAATTTTTCTAAGTGATTAGAAGTTATTTAGGCAAAGAAGATGAAGATGATCAAGGGTTTATATATAAAACGGCCTTAGTTTTGTAGGATACGTAAAAGACTAAATCAAGTAGTTTATCTACTTTTTATTTGTTCTGTTAAGTAAAAATGATATTGAAAAACGATTTCGCAATAGTAGGTAATGATGTTGCTATCAAGGAAACAGTTTATGCTTTCTTATTCTCATATGTTATAAAGTAAATTATAGTTGTGCTCTTTAATCTTTCACCTAGTGTGGTTATAGATCCTCAACAACAAAAAGTGAGATTTTGGGTCCTCGATCGGCCTAGCTAGTTGAATTTCTAAGTTTGGGTCCCTCATGAAAAGTATTATATAAAAGAGTAGTGCTATTTATTTAGACTGATAGCTGACATTTTTATATTAGGGATGAGTGGATAATATAAATACATGAAACATTCACCCATATGGCATAGCCATGCAACACTAAAGAGCTGCGCCCTGAAGTGCATACTCTAAACTATTTCTATAATTTTCTTTTTATTTTCTAGTTTGCATGGTAAAAAAAGGAATTTTTTTTGGGGGGGAGGGGGCTAGATTCAAGTGGGCCCCTTTGGCTACATTCCTGATCCACCAACTACATTTCCAATAAGAAAATATTAACTAGACTGGAGACTGATCTTCAGTCTACATAAATAGCATTATTCTATGCAATTTTTTTTCCAAATTCAATTTATTAATAACCATATAATATAAATATTGCTTATAATATTTAACTTTTCCACTAAATCTCAATTAATGTTCTCGAAACAAATTGATTTCTTTCCATCTACTCATATGACGTGCATCCACACTGTGACTTTTTTTCAAAAAGAAAATTCAAAAATACACCCGTCGGATGCATGTGTGCACCATTCACACACACTAGAAGATTTATCATCTTCCCATAGTCGTTCATAATGAGTTAATTTTCAGATAACGAGTTATGCTACATGAACATAAAATTGAACACATAATTTGGTGTTTGGTATGATCCTATTTTCTTACATTACTATTACTATATTCAACAACAACAACAATAATAATTACAATGGTAAGTTATATGTGTGTAAAAATTTGTATTCACAATTTGTATACAAGTAGAATTATCTTTCTATCATATCTTATTGACATATTTCGATATATTAAACATCTAAACCTCGATTTTATAGTTGAAGACCCATAATTAATCACACCGAATGAAGGCTGGTGTGCTCAGCCGTAATTATCCTTGCGGACTTGGTAGTTCTTTCTTTATTTTCTTTTAATAAAACTACTATATTTTGATTTTTTATATATAAAAAATACTATATTCTTTTTTTTTTCTTTTTGTGTTTCTTTCAATGATATTAATTAATCAACTTTAGGACGTGTTATTATGTTTTACACATTCGTTTGAAATATTTGAATATTCGATATTTTAATTTGATAAACAAAAAAGAAAAGAAAGAAAAAGGAAATAAATAGTTCTCCGACAAGTAATTATTTGATATTTTTACACGCTAGTTTGCAATTATCTTGAGTCTATCTAGTCGTACAATATATGTTTTACCCTCTTCATTTCGGGGTTTTGACATACAATGTTGAATGTTACAGACTATAGAGTAAGTCGTTATTGTCTTTTAGCCGACCGAGATGCATGGTATTATTTAGCAATGAAATCTTCCTTCAAATATATGATATATACCCATTTGAAAGTTTTCAATTGATTTCACTATATAATAATTCTAATAGAATAATATAAGGTACAAAACAATATTTGAATGCATATAGAGATGAGATATCTTAGCATTAATGACGTATGTGAATTGGCGACAACTGCAATACGCGAAAACGATAGTGAAGAAAAATATATGATGGTTGTTATTAGGTTTGTGGTCAATCCACGCAACATTATTTTCGTTAAAACTAATTATTTCAAATTATCTACCAAATTAGTTTGATCAATGATCATCCATATTATACTAAAATCATAATCTTATACAATATTCGCATAGTTATATCGCCAGTCTAATTTGAGATGAATGGTAGGAATATTACACAAGTCTAATTCTATAAATATAAATCCTATTTTCATATACAAAAACGAGAATAATGATATATAACACCAACAGTACTTATTATGAATTTATGTGACAACTAATGTAACATTACATAATAATCTCTGATACTAAATTAAATGTATGAATATATAAAAGACTTATTTGATTTAACTTATCATTTATTTCCACATTGATATAATGCTAAATACTCCTCAGTTAAAGAGTTATATGGGTTTGTAAGTCATCATCTTGTCGAAAACGCCATGGTTAACTTTAATTTTAAAGGAGAAGAATCTACCTTCACACGTCTATCGGTGCTATTATACTTTTTCAACATGAGAGTTATATTTTTCTGAATTTAAGAAAGTTGATGGAGCCTAGGTTATCAAGTAACCAGCTAGGTATCGGAATTGTCAGCGTTGTGGTGGGAGAAATTTCTTAAATATTTAGTATATATATTTTCTGTTCTTTTAGTTTCCAAAGAGAAGCATATCCTAATAATTTTGTCTAAAGGGTAGCTAAAAGATGGTAAGACTTGCCCGGATTTATCCTTTAATCTTACCTCATTATCTACTTTTACAAGTCTTCCTCTTCCAAAGCAAACCATTTATGATTTGCCGTTGAAAACTAATTCCTAGGTTTGACAAAATGGCAGAAATTCTCTGCTTTTTAGCACCAAGTAATGTTTTCATTGAATGAATAATGATAAATTTAATAAAATATAGAGACATGCATCTTATTTAAATAAATCTATTATTCGATAAAATTTAAATATGATAACTAAATTATCGTTACTTCAATTATAATATATGATTGCTAGGATTATCTTCGCTCGATATTCATTGCACATCAATCAGATCGGAGTAAAATACTTTGTCCATATTGCTTTTTATTCATAATCAGGGGCGTAGGAGGGAGTAGTCATCCTCCACCGCGGCTACCCCCATTTTCAAAAAAACCCATTTTTTTAGGATTTGAAAAATTGAATTAATTTTTTTTTTTGGTGTTTCAATTAGGGGTTGTTAAGTTTCGATTACCCTTTCCATTGTCTTCTAGCTATACCCCAGTTCATAATTTCATTGTTGATTCGGCATCCTTTTACTTTGCACCATCTAGAAGCACCAACAATTTCATGTGCTTATACGAGTCAATCTGATCATTTGGTATTATCCAAAAAGCAATTATTGCTTGTCTTTGGGCGACCATCAAAGTATCAAGAATTGGATTTTCTCTGGGAGAATACTTTGCAAGTAATTCATACTTCCAACCAGTGAAAAATCTATATGTGGATTTAGGGGTTTATAATTAATTTGTCATTTGGGTCTCAAAATTCATATGTGGATTCTTGATTGGTAGTGGCGGATTTAAAAAAAAAAATTCAACATGTGTTGTAATGAAAAAATTTAGTTCGACTCAGTATATATTTTTTATTATACATAAAATTTGAAAATCTTCTGGGCCAGCGTGAGGTATTGATTGACCAAGAGTATTGATCATTCCATATTCTTAAAGTACCAAAACTCACTACTACAGAAAATCATTATTCGCGTCGATTGTAATGAGGAATACGCATCAGTTCTGGCAGTGATGTTATCGACAGCAACGCGAATTGTTAAGTTATATGCGTCGGTTTGTGAGTGATGCCTAAAGTTCACAAAAGGCATTGGTTGTTTCATAAAAACTGATGCCTAAAATCAATTTAAATATTAAAAAAATAAAAAAATGAACAATAGGCATCAGTTGTAGTAGTACAACCGATGCCTATTGTAACAATAGGCATCGGTTGTATCACTACAACGGATGCCTATTTTATTTTCTTTTAAAAAAATAAATTTTGGTTGGTCGTGCACCATCAAACAAAGAATCCATTGGGCAAGAATTTGCCATCTCAAAGATCCAATTGAAACAATGGAATGCAGGGAAGCTCCAAAAAAAATTATTTGGTGAGTCAATATTTTCACTTCTGAGTCTTGGGAGATGTTAGCTCATAAGCTCAGCCATATGCACGAATACTGTAATATAGTGATTGGTGAGTCATGAATAACGGGAACACTGGAGCAGAATCATCACACAACTGTTTAAAAAAAAAAAAAAAGAAAAAGAATCATCGCACAACTTTCTACTTCATAGGCCAAGAAAATGAGTAACAAATACATATAAACCAAGCAAAATCTTCCAAGGAACTTTACTCATCGTCTTTCTACGAACCGATGTGTATTCCTGGTTTTTTACTTCAAATTCTGTAGTAGTAACTTTTTCCATTCTCTTGACGAGCAATATAAAGATAATATATGGAGAGAATATTTTTCCTTGTATTGAAAATGAAAATACAGCACACACATACAAAGATGTGTCATCTAATCTAGATAATACAATTCTTGCATATCAAGAATTTCTACAGCAGAAAATAATAATACAAGGAATGAAATCAAAAGCACATAATTTCCAAAAATAACAAATATGATGTGTCATTAGTCATTACTAATATCCTTAACATGCCCCCGCAAGAGGGAGTATCCATTAGAGATCGCAATCTTGGACCTCAAATTTGCAAATCGTGTGAACGGTAAGGATTTGGTAAGGATATTTGCCAATTGACTTTGGGTAGAGATATAGGCAACACAAAATAACCCCATAGAGACATGAGTACAAACAAAATGATAATGAATATATGTTTCATGTGAGAATGGAATACATAATTAGCAGATCCACACGCGACCCATGGTGGGTCAGTAGATCACGCCCCCAATCCACAAGCGACCCAACCAGCGGGGTGGCATTTTTTTGCCCGCTTTGGCTCGGGGCACCGCAGGTAATTGGTCGGGTTGGGGTAAAGTGCCATCCCTAGCCCTGAGATTATCACAGAAAATGGTAGGTGTAGAATGAAAAAGAAACACGAAACTCAGACGATAGATTTTTAATCCATAAAACTTCAATGAACAATAAGCTAAAGCCCAATACTCGGCCTCAGTAGGGAAGCGATCAATTGTTCATTGTTTCTTAGAAGACAAAGAAATTGGAGACGAACCAAGATAATAATGTAGGCAGAGGTAGAGATCGATTGTCAACATTACTAGCCAAATCCAAATCTATAAAATTAGATAAAGAGAAGTTAGGGTGTTTGCGAAGAAGTAGACCATGAAAGATTCTATGTTTAGGGCAACATAAGATGCGCTTAACTGTCGTCCAGTGAAGATCAGAGGGATGACTCATAAATTGGGATAACTTGTTGACAGCAAAGGATATGTCAGGTCGAGTAAGAGATAAATATTGAAGAGCACCAACAACTTGTCGATATGTGATGGCATCAGTAGTAGGAGAACCATCATGAAGACGCAAGACAGAAGAGTTAGAGATGGGAGTACAGATAGGCTTTGTCCCAATCATATTAACCCAAGCAAGGAGATCAAAAGTACATTTAAGTTGACTGAGGAAAATGAAGGACAAAGTTCGTACTACTTCAACTCCAAGAAAATAATGAAGTGAACCTAAGTTCTTAATAGAGAACTGAGTTGAAAGAGCACCAATGAAACTCTATAGAGCATTTGAATTGTTTCCCATGATGAGTAAATCATCTATATACACTAGGAAGAAGATGCTAACAAAATTTTTAAAGAGAAGAAACAGTAAGGAATCACTATATATGGGAAGAAATAATACAACGACTAAGAAGAAAGATTTTGAGTTTAGTATACCACGCACGCAGTACTTGCTTCAAACCACACACATAAGACGGAAATTAAGAATCAATAAACCTCTAAGGTGGAGCCATATAGACAGACTAGTGTAACATACCTTGAAGAAAGGCACGGTTAACATCGAGTTTCTAAATAGACCAATTACAATAAAAAGCAAGGGTTAAACAGATGCGAATAGTGGTGGGTTTAACAACTGGACTAAAAGTTTCAGTGTAATCAACACCTAGTTGTTGATGAAACCCTTTAGCAGCAAGTCGTTCTCTATTGTAATAGTGTCATCAGGATTTCATTTTATACGATATAACCACTTATAGCCAACCGGAGTAGTATCAGAAGGTAGAGGAACAAGATCCCACGTCCCATTATATAATAAAGAATTAATCTCTTCCACTAAGGTGTTACGCCAACGGAGAGATTTTAAAGCTTGAGAAATACAAGTGGGTTCAAGAGGTTCAGGTAAAGGATGACGAGAGGAAGTATGATGAAGAGCTTTGGGATAGAATATATTATTTTTATCTCTAGCTATCATAGGGTGATTATTCTGGGGAGGAGAGGTAGGAGAAGGAACATCATAATCGAGTCTTACTATAGGATCAGAATCACAAGCAGATCTCCGTTCTGCTATGTGACAGTAGTTTCAGCACAACGTCCAGAATGAGGTTCTGCTGAGGAGAAGACCTCAGCAGAAGATATTTTTGCCGAGGGGAAGTTTGCCCTAGCAGAACATGAGAATGGGCCGAGGAAGAGGCTGTCTCGGTAGAAGGCAGAACATGGTTCTACAATGGATGATCGAGGTGGTGACGAAAGGCTGTTGGAGAGAGGAATAAAAGAAGGTGGTTCTGGGAAAATTTTACTAGGTGAAGAAGGAGATGGGAAAATTCTACAATTACTTGTTATAGATCTTTGCAATTTACACTAAGTGATTACACATCAGCTATCAACTTGATCTACAGATACTTGTTACTGATGCTTGCGCACTACAATTAGTAATTATCAATTTCATATACAATTACTTTATTACACGTATATACACGTCAAGTTGATCTACAATTACTTGTTACAGATCTTTGCGATCTACAATAAATAATTACACGAGACACATCTACTTCATCTACAATTATTTTCTATAATTACTCATCCTGTCACGTGATTACAAACCATTTCAATGGATGATCTACAATCAGTATCCTTCTACAATGAGCAATTTTAGCTTCTATCATGGAGATCTACAATTACTCATTACATTGAATGATTACAGATATCCCAAGGGTTGATGTAAAACCATTATCTATTATCTATCGAGGAATTTCAGCTCGTTTTATAGAGATCTACAATTTGCTCATTAAATCACATGATAACACATCATTCCGAGAGATGATCTTCCATCATTCTCCATCTATGAAAAGTAACTTTAGCCCCTTTTATTGAAATCTACAAGTGTTCATTAAATCACATAATTATAGAGATGATCTACAATCATTAATCATTTATGATGAGTAATCTTAGCATCCTTCACGGAGATCTGCAAAGAACCATCTAACTACAAAGTTCAACTCACTCAATGTAAAGGTCTACATTTATTCATTACATTGAAATATGATCATTCATTCAACAGGAAAGTTTACAAATACTTGTTGCAGAATATAAATCGCAGACAAAATTGTACGCCATAGTCTAAAAACTATCAATAAAAAAAAAATTAAAACACATTGTACCAACCATATAAAGACCCATGCTCATACTTGATAAGGTACAGTTTCTTGGACAGTGGAGGTATTCACATAACCAAGCAAATAATAAGTCAAAACATCCATTTTGACTCACTGAGGGGGACAACTAATACTAAACGATATGATCAGCGCAACACTTATCGACATAATCAAGCAACAAATCACACAACATTATACCTATAATGGTCTTAAAACAATTAATGCAATCAACGGCACTAAGTCCATAATGGTAATGTAATAAATTGAGGCTATAAAAAGGAGGCTAAAAACATAGCAAGACACACCAATATTCTCATAAAAAATATATCGAAGACTCTCTTTGAAATCATAAACACATATTTTTCATTGAAGAAAAAATTAAAAATCCACACTTTCCAATAACTTCCATCTGCATCTTCACCACACATATTCCTAAAAAATCACTTTTAAAGTAATGCATTGTTGGATGATACCTTTGTGATAACATTAGCGTATTAAGACACGGATGGAATGTATCTTGCGATATGAGTATCTACACCCATAGCGTAGCGAACTGGAAAATTTTAAGAATAAGATTTTATTAAATAATGACGTATCGCTATAATCTCGCCTATTTTAAGGATCGTTTTTTAGCGCTCATCTAGTCATATATATTTTTCAACACCTTATATCAAACAATTCATTTTCTAAACTTCAAAGAATTTGGACCCATTGCATGTTGCTCCGAAATAAATGAACCTTTAACCCAATTTCTCTTATAAAATCGTAATCCAAACTATTTCAGCGAACGTCAACCACTATCATATATGAAATTCTTATGCACTAAGATCTCGTCTCCCTAGTCGAACTAGGAATCTAGCAACTCTTTTTCTATAAATTTACTCTACCTCATTCCAAATCCTCATACACAACTCGTAGCAAATCTCGCAAATGAAACAAAGTAATGTTTTTTTCTTACAATCTATTGTTTATTTCATATATAATATAAATATGTATACACATACATACGTGCATATATACACCATCATCAATAGGGGTGGGCGTCGGGTCAGACGGGTTTGACGCCAACCAAAACCCGACCCGACCCGACGACATATCAGGTTGGGGATTCCCAAACATAGCTGACCCGGCTCGGTCTGCAAACCCGACTCTTCCGATCTCACAAATGGGTTGGGTCCGTTTGAGTCGTGTTTCAGTTCGGGCTAGCCAACTTTGTTTTAATGTTTTAGATTAGATTTGACATTTGGTGTTGAACTACAAAACAAGAATTCATTGGTTTTGTTTTGAAATAAGATAAAATCGTGTTTTTCAAAGTCTAAATCTAAAAATTAAAAAAAAAAAAAGGAAATGGGAGACAGGTCGGATTAACCTAGTTTCAGCTGGTTGGACCATCCAACCCACTAACCGAATAGATCTGTGTTGGTTTCCAATTTCTGAACCTATGGCCACCCCGATTGTGCCTAGAACCCGACTCAAACTGACCCAATTTGGGTCGGGTCGGGTTACCCAGTATTATGCCCACCTGTAGTATTCATCAACAACTCACCATCAAGAACATACATATACATGAAGAAATATACACACACGAACCCTTTGCATACATATATAGATAAACGAATAGATACACCCATAAACCCGAGTTTGTTTGAACTCGTTCTTCATCTTTCATGAGCAAATTAGGAAGATATAGAGATATACCCGTATAGGAACACATTACCACCCGCCATTACCACCACCGAACTTCACCAACACCTCACTTACATACACACACGAATAGATATGAAGATGCATATACACATTCATTATTCTCATATTCATACATTGGTTGTTCTTGATTCCTCACATAACCAGTATACATTTGCACAACATAAGCACCCTCTTCACTGTTCATTGGAATTTTATAGCCCATGACGTCATCACTTTGCTATATCTGACAGCACCCACACAGACATGCCTTTTTTTGAAATTTAGGGTCGTCAATTTAGGGTAAGGGAAAAGACTTTGGGTGCTTTAATTAGGGTTAATTTCACAAATCGTCCCCAACTTTTGAGTTAAAAATCTGTTAGGTTTCCAACCTTTTTTTCGATCTCCAGGGTGTTCAACTTTTTATAAATTCACACGATAGGTTATTTTTTATGGATTCAGTCAATATTGCCGTTAACTTTTTAATAAAATTACCATTATACCTTTTAACTTTTTAATTTTAAAAAAATCTAAAAATATTAAAAATTAAAAAACTTAAACAGAAAAAAAAAAAAGAAAACATCCACCCTACCCACTACTAGAAAATGTGCTATTAGAAACAAAAATTTCTATTACTAAAGCCCTCATTTCGGTCGCTAAGAGCATTTAGTAATAGAACTTTTCCGTGCCTAGTTTCCTTACTAATACCATAGTGGCTAATTTAGAAACGGAATATGAATTCCATTACTAATTAGCAACAGATAAAAGAGTTACTAATTAGCAACAGACTCTTATTGCTAATTCTGTTACTAATCATGGGCTAGAATTTAAAAAAATATATATTTTTGTTTAACCCGACCTAACCCAAAATGGCACAACCCGACCCACGAACCCAGGAGAATTAATTTCTCCTAATTCTCATGTGGGGATTGAACTCGAGTCCTAGCAGTTAGGGAGTAAAGTCCTAACTGCCAGGCTATCATATATTTTTGTTAACATATTGCTCCATAATTTATATAAAGTATGTTTTAGTAATTTTGCCAATTTAAAAATATCGAATTCTCCTTTTCAAAATTTGGGACTATTTTATTAACTAAACTTTTGTTATATATTATTTCATATATGTCATTTATACTCTAAATATCAAATTATGAGGTTTTTCATTCTTCAATAAATTAGTAACAAAAAGATCCATTACGAATAGCAACAGTCAATGATCGTTACAAATAACAACCGATTATAAACGGATTATTGCTAATCGACCTAGTTTTATTACTAATTCCATTGGTAACTTTAAATATACATTTAAAAAAATATAAAAAAGAATTTTCGTTATTAAGTTGCTAGTAATCCATTTCTAATAATGACAAATGGTTTCCGTCACTATTCAGTAACGGATTAGTAATGAAAAAGTTGCAACGAAATGATTCAATTTCTAATTTCATAGCTATACACGCTCTATTACTAATTCGTTACTATTTTGTTGTCAATAGTAATAAATTTTTTCTGTTACTATTTAGTAACAAATTGGTAACAAAAAAGTGGTAACGAAATGATTCTATTACTAATTTCGTAACTATGCACATTCTGTTACTAGCCCATTACTATTCTGTTGCTAGTAGTAGTTATAAATTGTTTCTGTTATTAAAATTTTGTTACTATTTGCACCTTTTCTAGTAGTGGCCCTTCTCTGATTCTCCCCTTCCAAGAACAGCCACCAGTGGAATGCTGCCATTCCCTATAGCAAAATGAGAGGGATTCACCTCTCTTTTTGGCTGCGAGAAATGATAATATTTTGCCGCCAATGCTGCCATTTCTGGCAGCTTAAGGGGAGTCTTCTTTCCTTTTGTGATAAAATAGGGAAGACTCTTTCCTATGATGCCAAAAAAGACAGTAGACTACCTACATTTATGGCAGTGCTTTTTGGAAGCTGGAAATGACGACATTTTGACAGCCTTTTTGGGAGGGGTTAGGGTGGGTTTTTTTAATTTTTTATTATTTTTAATATTTTTAAATCTTTTATTTGTAAAATTAAAAATTTAAGTGGTATAGCAATAATTTTATTGAAAAGTTAAAAGCAATATTGGCTGAATCCATCAAGAAAGACCTATCGTGCGAATTTATGAAAGGTTTGGAAGCCAACCGATTCTTAACTCAAAGGTTGGGGACTATTTGTGGAATTAACCATTTTAATTAACTAATTTGTACTCAGGTCCCTGGTTCTGGATACTTTCAAATCAGTTACTCTAGTTTTCATCTTAGTCATTTAAGGACTCTAACTGTCAATTTTATCTCCCTATAGTTCAACGCTAACCTTTTGGTCCCTAGTCTTGCATAACTAAAATTATTCCATTTAGTCCCTGAAATTATTGTCCTCATTCCTAAAAAATTATTTCCGCAATTCTAATATTATTTAATTTCTTTTTGGCTAGACGAGGAGAGAAGATTCACAAACTAATAGATTTCCTGCAAAAGTAGCTCAACGTCGCAAAGTTTAAGGTAGATTCTTTTGTGCTAAAGATGTTTTCTTAAAGTTTTGCGTATTATTAATCGATTTATGTTATGGATGTTGCATCCAAAGATGTGATTATTCCTAAAGAATTATTTCTGCAATTCTAATATTATTTAATTTCTTTTTGGCTAGACGAGGAGAGAAGATTCACAAACCAATAGACTTCCTGCAAAAGTAGCTCAACTTCGCAAAGTTTAAGGTAGATTCTTATGTGCTAAAGATGTTTTCTTAAAGTTTTGCGTATTATTAATCGATTTATGTTGTGGATGTTGCATCCAAAGATGTGATTATAAGAAAGATTGCATATTATTATATGCTTAAGATCTTTTTATTATTATATGCGTATCTCCTTTAATATATAAAAACGGGAACTTATGATGCTTGTTCTTAAAGACAAGATCGTCCAAGAAAGAACTAATTGTATCTTCATGTGTTGCATTTATAATATGAATTGATTGATATTCAATAGAGTCTACATAGTATATTTTACACTTATTCTTTCCAACTAACACTTCTAGGTTTCAGAGCCTGTGGTGGGTCATTGGACGAAGGCTACTAACAGACGTGTTTAGAATTCATATTTAATATTCTTTAGAAGTTTGAATAATTCTATTTGGACAAAACAAAAGACAAAGACTTAGAGAAAATAGACATCTGGCCCATGTATTTTCATTGATTTAAAAGTGATATGATGTGTTGAAAAACATAATCCCGCCATATGTCAGTTTTGTTTAGCTTTTTGTATCCACTTTTGTTCAAATAGCATAATTCTGTTTAGAATTCCAAAATATTCATTTATTTGATTAATGAATTTCGAATTATTTAGACAAATTCTTTTGTTATTTAATTATTTTGATATTATTTCCGCATTTAAAGTTAATTTTTAAAAAGGTAACATTTTGAGTTTTCTGAATTCGGGGCGTTACACATAGTACATTCTTTCCTTTCCATTCCTCTCTCCTCAGGACCTAGAACGACTTTTACCCCATTTTTTGCCACCACCACTATTTTGACTATTCATTCCTTTAGTTTGGGATCTGCTCCTTACCAAATAGACCTCTCTGCCTCTTATGTTACTTCTTTTATCTTACTCTTTAGGAACTCAATGACTATGTTTGACAAAAGATTGTTGCTACTCTATTGGATTGCATTCTTAACATCCTTATAACATTCAAGGGTGACACTTAAAAGTACGATAACTTTATATTCATGAGAGATAGTGCCACCACAATAAGCGATGTCTTGAACAAATTTGTTTAGTCCAGATTGTCAACAAATTCCATTGAAGGATCAATTTTAAAATTGAAGAAACTTTCAAGCAAGCCTATTGGAAGTAGATTGTTTTAAATATAGTTTTTCTAGTTCTTTCCAACGTCTTTTGGTTGAATCATGTTTTCCAACTGTTCAAGAAATAGAATTAGACAAGTGCAAGATGACAAAGTGTATGAAAGTTTGTCAAGTTCTTTTTTTTCTTGTCGTCACATCGGTGGGAAAAGATTTATCAATAGCTTTGGAAACCTTTTGTTGCCAAAGAAAAATCACATTTACCGTTGAAATTACTGAGTTCAAAATGCATACACCAGTATGAAAACCCAAGATTCCGTAGACTCTCGATTTGAGGTCAAGGGAAAAATCTAAGTGGGAATGGTTAGGGTTAACAATTTTAAGAATATGAAAGGATATCACAAGCACAATGTAATAAAGCAACTAAGCAATATATCACATGCAAGCAATAATACAAAATTAATTGCAAAAAATCTCAAGTAATAGCATTAACCCTAGGGTCTATTATAAGAGTGACTATCGAGCCATGATAATTGCCAAAACCTAATGACTACCCACACGATGATCTGTTAGCTACTAAATTTAAAAGGAAGGTCAAGCCAAAACTTTGTGAATCTTTTTTAATGGTTTCATTTCAATTAGAGTGACAATCCCTAAGGTAACATTATCTTAGGGGTCTAGATTGTTTTATCTTATCTCAGATAATGCCCTAGCAACCCACAATAACCTACAACGAGCAACCAAACACGACTCGACTGCAACAGCAATCTGTCTGAGTATCAGCTTTAGCCACCAAAGGTGCCACACGCCTATACACGCCGCCAATAAAAAATGAAGTTTTTGACAATTCTAATCCACATAGCGATGATCACTGATGCGTCTACTCGCACATGTCGTGCGAGATGATTATCCACGTCATCTATGGTCACAATACGGCTTTTGTTTTCTTTGGGTATATCGGGTTGCGCCAATTCAAGATTCTCAGATTTGGTTATACCAATTTATCAGAGTTGCACAATGGATTTTGGTACAATGACTGCGTTTGGATTTCGTCATAGTTACCACATCATCAAGGTAGCTCGCAAATTTGAACTAATGAAATGCCCTAACCCAAACCTTACCTCAAACCTCTTGATTATTCTTAAGGAAAAATGGGGATAAAAACTCAAAAAATCGTAAAGTACAACCGCTAGAAACTCAATCTTCAACAGAGAGTTTTTTGAAAGGGAGAATGCGTTTGTTTTTTGGTATGCGTATAAAAGAGAAAAGAGAACATTTTATAGTGTGCCAAAAGTCAACCATAAAGGTAAGGGAATAAGTAAATTGTCACAAAATCGACCCAAAATACCCAAGAAATTGTCCTAGATTTGAAACGCAGAACAAGAAAAGTAAAAAGAACCCAAGAATATGTTTGTCCCTTTAGGAGGCCCACCACCGCCTGCATCTCCGTTGGAGCTCTACAGGAGTGGATGTGCTTCTGTTGCACTATGAAAAAAATACTTGTTCAAATAGCTTACAAGACAATCGATCCACAAACAGATCGGAAGAGAAAAGCCTCAACAACTTACAACCCCAATAAACAAATCACACCCTGATACCATGACTCCTAAGAATGCCTCGCAAAGAGATGTTCACAAAGGAACCCTAGAAAGAAAATTATACAGTACAGAGAATAGGGAGAGAGAAAGCCTAAGGATGAAGCAGCATGCCCTAATCTGATAAAAGACCATCTTTTATACTTGAGATGGATGGCTGAGATCATTAGACCAAATCCAACGGCTCACAAATATTCAACAATCCAGATTGGTAAAAGTGCTATTTTGAAGCACGATTTTTGTTTAAAAATAAAGACCAATATTTTACATAAATTGGTAGAAATCAATCTCATAAGAAATCAAGATCAATTGGCCAAGTAAAATAAAAATAAAAGGAAATAAAAATATGCTCTCAATTATACGATAAAGGGTGGCAAGGTCTTGTTTGATAGTGTCCAATTGGGTAACTCTAGTAAGTTAGATTGCTTCAAAGTTGGCTACCTTAAAAATGTTCCTAGTCCTTCTTATATTTTGGGCGACCTAGCAGTTTGACAGTAACAATTTTCCAATAATTGGCATAAGTCTTAGGAAATATAATAGCAGGTCATGGTTTTTCAACATTGACTAGGGAGGTTTATTTGGGATCAAATCCTAACATAAGCAAGATAGGTGCAGGTTTTATTGTTGTAGTCTTTACGTTGATGATTTGATTTATTGCAATACTAGTATAAAGATGGTGGAAGAGTTTGAGCAAAATGCAAGAGTTCAAGATGAATAATTTGTGTTTAGCGATGCACCTTTTGGGAATGAAAGTGAAGCAAAGGAGAGGAAAAAAATTTCTAGCACAAGAAGAGTACGCAGAAGATTTGCTCAAAAAGTTTCACATGATGCAATGTAAGCTGGTCTCTACAACTACCGTCATATTCTATGATGTCTATTGAATACAATTTTATAGAGCTCAATGTATTATGTGACAAGTGTCCATTAGACACATTGGAAGATGAGGACATCATCCCCCAATGTGTCCAATGGACACTTGTTACATAATATATTGTACTCCATAAATAGTGTCCAGTGGACATCATAGAAAAACTGGGTCTCTATATATCCCTATGGTTTTGAATAAAAAGATAAAGCAAGATGATGGAACAAAAGAAGTCGATGCTACACTTTATATAAAGCTGGTCGGTTGCTTAATTTACCTCACTAATATGAGGTCTGACATAATGCACTCAATTAGTGTTGTTTCTAAATCTTAGAACAAATTAACCAAGCAACTTTCATTTCACAGCAACAAAGAGAATTTTGAGATATTTGCAGAGAACAATGAAGAATATGTGATTTCGTATGAAAATGAGAAATTACAGCAGTTTGATTAATTATGGCTTTTTGGACGCTGATAGGACAGGTTCTTTGGATGATCGCAAAAGCACATTAGATAAGTTTTCTATGTTATAGGGATACATAGTTGTTATGTAGGTACGTTAAGAATAATGTTATTTATCATTGGCATTTTCTCATTGGATAATGAATATGTAGATGCCTCCATGTATTTATGATTCTCCACCTATCATCCAATATAAAAATGTAAACTAGACTGGATTGGAAACTGGTTTTTAGTCTAGATAAGTAGCACCACTCAAGCATTATGATTCAAATTTAATATGTGATTAATGTGGTGGAGTATGGAATAATTATGGTACCAATATATTGTTGGTACTCTACTCCTAAGATGTCAATAACGTCTACCATCGCTCTCCCCACCTCTACTGTTAGGCCAATACGAGTACTCATGTGCCATGGCGAAAAAAATTCAGATACTGCATAAGGGTAGTGCGCTATAAAGATATTCTAGTCCAATAAAAAACTCACACATGAGTTCTTGTACCATATTTTAAAAAACCTTAAACACACAAGCGTAAGTTACTGATTGGCAATCGCGTAGCTAAGGGGGCCCATGGTAGGCGCCCCCAAACATTTGGGGGGGGGGGGGAAATAGCTTGTATTAAAAAATCATATTTAGTAGTCAAATATCCCCATAATATTCATTATTATATTTCAATTAATATACAACAATTTTACGCATGACTCCATGCAAGGACTTCCCGGATAAACAAGACAATATAATATGTATAGAATTACATAATCAAAGATTAATTTTCTTTTTATAACAGACTTAAAATATTTAATTTCTTTATCCGGATCAATGACCAGCAAACTAAGATGGGCACGTAGCCTTGATGGATGGATTATGTTATTAAATTCCCCAGAAATAACTATCAACATCATCGTCAACAAGGCTTCCATGAGTTTCAAAGCTGTTAGATACGATTGATTGGTCCGGAATTCGCACTGAATCGATTCTATCCGCCATGAAAGTTTCTGATGTGGCTAAACCCGAAGCTGAAGGTGGATATTCAGAGGTTATTATCCCATTATTATTGGGTTGATCATAAATAAGCTTTTCTGGGATGTTTTCCAATGAATTCATGAAGCCAGCATCGAATTCTTTGGTCGACGAAACAGTATAGGAATTATGTGATTCCGCAAGTAGGAATGTGAAGAAAGCCAGCTGATCTACCAGTGACAGAAGCTGATATCTCCGGGGATCATTTATCATCAGATTAGTTAAACCACAAGTCGAAAACTGATTGATCATATTGGGTAACGGTTGGTGGGTTTGGGGATCAATTCCAGATCGGAGGAGCTTTTTTCGGATGCGGGTATTCCAGAAATTCTTGATTTCATTGTCTGTCCGTCCTGGAAGTTGAGATGCAATCGTCGACCACCTATGTCAGTTACATTCATCAAGAGTCATTCAGTCCTGAGAGTGCTTTTAGAATTGATCATGGTAACGATGTTTTTCAAAGAGAGATCATAGGAAAATGTAAAAAGTAGATTTTCTATGAAAAATATATGGTTGGTATTCAAATTTAATTACTTATTGGCCAACTTTTAATCTTAATTGTAAAAGAAACTGCAAAAAACAAGCCTATGATATGAAAGAAAATAAAACCCTAAAGCTGCCAGTTAGTCTTCAATTGGCGCATTTTTTTAGCATGTAATTATGATGTCTCAGATGCTATGAAACCAAATAAGCCAAACCCTACAATAAATGAAAGATATGTGCTTGGAAGAAAGCATCCTTTAATGGACGGATCCATATTTTTTTTTTTTTTTAAATTTTACATAGAAAAAAGGGGAAAAATTACATATTCCTTTATTCAAATCAAATTTTCTTCACTGTAACCCGTACCCTTTTTTTTTTTTTTTTAAAAAGATCCATCCTACATAGGGTTATCTAGGAAAGTGAAAGTAATTAAAGAGAAAAGGAGAGAAAGAAAGAGTCTACTATACTATTAATTAAGTACGTACTTGTTTCCATGAAGCGAATGTTGGTAGATAATAGTTTCTTCTTCCTCAGACGTGAAGTTTCCACGCTTAATATCAGGCCTTAAATAATTAATCCATCTCAATCTGCAGCTTTTCGGGCACCTGTTTAGTCGAGATTTTGTGGGAACTGATACCCAATTTCCCTCGCCATGTTTTTCGATATATTCCCTCAAAATTTTATCCTCTTCGGCCGACCACGCTCCCTTCTTCAACCCACTGCTGCCTCCTGGAGATCTCACCATATTGAATGTATATATGAACGAAATAAAGTATAAGAAGAGGTCGATGGTTCATGCATGGCTTTTATAAGAATCCTCAGCATGTAAATTTCATTTTCTGAAGGAAACCAAATTGTTTTGCTTACAAGTAACAGGTTGAGAATCATAGAGCAAATATTATTTTTTTAACTGTTGTTAGCTTACTGAAATTTTCATTTTTATTGACAGAGAAATAGATTCAGAGGGAAAATTTTTGCCTTCTAGAAGAAGTCTTGAATTATGACATTCATTTATACTTTTTATTTTTTGGCTGGGTGCCGTTATATAGTTGCATGTATGCATGATACGTGATTATATACAACCACTTGACGGGTGCAGTCATGTAGTCACCATAACAGCACCCATATATGAGCCAAAAAAATTTCCGTTTATATATATATATATATATATTATAATATACGTTTACTGGGATACCGTTATTCTCTATCACAGTATTTTTTGATCAAAAAGTTTATCACATGAGCTAGTGTATTTTTAATTATACAGCTAGCTGGTTGTACATTTTTGTTATATATATCAATAGCATTTTTCTAATATTTTGCAATCTTGATCTTTTGGATAGGTAGGTTTTAAATGCTTGTGGTCTATTGCTAAGAATGGAAAAATTTGTAGTACTACTAGAGTATATATTGTTTAATAATTTGTCAACATATTGTTTGCCCTGTTTACCCCAATAGATTCTTATTACAACGCATATATAGAAAAAAAGGGAGGGGGGGACATCTCAATTCATTTGAAAAGGCCTAAAACTCTTCACCTACATCGTAAACGATACTTGGTCGTATAAATACATGATTATTTCTTCTTTATGATTACAACATTTGTGATCAATTGCTAGACATATATAAATACCTTCTGGAAGTCCAAACGAAACTGAAGAGATAATAAGTTGCTATATTATCTAATGGCTTATTTAATAGAATTATTACTGATCATGTCTTACAAGAAACTTTTCTAATACTCCGGGAGTATCATAAACGTGCTTTTCTAATACTCCGGGAGTATCATAGACGTACTCTATCCATTAAATTAGTTAACTCATTGCTATTAATATCATTTAATTAATTTATATCCAATTTCACGCTTTCATTGTTTAATTTTTTTTTTTTTTTATATTTAGATTTCCCAGCATCTTCTTTACCTTGTATTTGATTGCATTGGATTCGACTCTATTTCTTTTTCTTTACCTTGTTTTCTACTCCCTTTTCACGTTCCCTTGTGATATTTATAGGTTTATTATTAATTTTTATTTTCAAATTTTTTCGGCTTAATTTTACAACAAAAATTATTT
>CAVNYN010275013.1:0-18474 GCA_963692815.1 Nyctanthes arbor-tristis
GAGTAAATTATCATAAATTAAGAAAGAAATTTAGTTGGTTTATAAAATATGATTCTGGAGACAATAAAAATGGTACACATTGCTGCTATGTACCTATGTAGTAGAATTACTTGGATGAGTATTTAATATTTAAAACATCTATAATAGAAAATTTCTAATATAAGCAATTAAGGAGTATTGTTTACGCATAAACAATGCATTGAAATAATATTCCTCAAATACAAACATGTAAACATATCTAAATTTCTTACATAGATTCATTGAATTTACATAATTTGGACAAAGCTAGTTACGTCATGCAAGATCTTGAAAAATAAATCCAGTTTGTGACATGTTTCGATAAAGGCAATAACAGCGGAATTGGGCCACTGTGCTGGTGCGGAGCTAGTACCTTTGTTTCGACCCATGTTGTCTATTAAACATATATAACTACCGGCCAAGTAAGCAATGTATAGGGGAAAGAAGGAGAGATCGGAAGTGACAACTATTTTAAGAATAATTCACATTTCACATACCACAATTCATTTTACACATGTTGTCTTTTTTAGCCCAGAGGAAGAAAAAGGGGAAATAAAACTGAAAAAAAAAAAAAAGCAAAACTAAACTAAACCGAAGACCAATAAAGAAAGGGGAAAAAAAGAGCAACAAATAGAAAGAAAAAACTCACAATTCACAAGTCACAATTCATTTACACATATGTTGTCTTTTTTAGCCCAAAGGAAGAAAAAGGGAAAATAACTGAAACCAAACAAGTATCGAAAGGATAATATAGTTTTGAGAAGTAATAAAGAATTTGAAAATTAGCTGTAGAAAATTCTCCCATACATCGTGCATATCAACAAGCTGTCAAAGTATCACAATGAGAAACTATAAATTCAACACTATTTGATCAATGCACCTTACTCTTATGAGATATAAGTAGAATATCAATCTGATTCGGTCTTGTATCTAGAAGATATATGAACAAAAACACAAAAGCAATAGAAAAATACTTCTAATCTCTTCTTTGATAGAACAAGGTCAGCTCCTAAAATAACAGTCGTCGTTAAAACATCAAGAACTCAGCTAACTGTAACATAATCTTGCCTAACCACTGGGGATAATAACCTGTCTTGTAAAATCTCAGCTAAATCTATCCAGGACTGAAGTATTAAGATGGCCAATATTCCTTTCAAAAAAAAAAAAAAAAGGATGGCCAATATTCTTCCAACCTGTCCATATTAGGATTTTCAGTTTTTTGAATTACCTCCCCACCTTTCAGTTCAAATGACAACGTGAACTTGTCATGCTAAGCTTATAAGATTGTTAGAAGCATCTTATTTCAGCACCAATGGCCTTGACTGTATTTAGACATAATAACCAAACAAGATGATATTTAAACTAATGTTTATGGGTATTAATGCCTAGACAAATTCCAAGTTCACCCAGAACAACAGCAGTTAAAAAAGCTTGTGATCTATGGTTATAGTCAATGTATACTACTCACTCCATTATTTTATAAGCACAGCCAAACAAAAAGATAATTAATCTTTACTTTGCATTGATATTAATGCCAAAATAAATTCCAAGTTCAAGTAGAACAACATCAGTTAACAAAACTCGTGAAAAGAAAAAAAAAAAAAAAAAAAAGGAGAGAAACAAATAAAAAGAAAAAACACACAATTGACATTTCACAACTCACAATTCATTTTACGTATGTTGTCTTCTTTAGCTCAAAGGAAAAAAAGGGGAAATAAAACTGAAAAAAAAAATCAAAACTAAACTAAACTGAAGACCAACAAAAAAGGGGAAAAAATAAAAAAAGGAGAAAAACAAAAAAAAAAAGAACGGCACCAACTAAACATGTAACTTGCCGTCTTAATGATAACAAAATCATTTTGTATTCAATTCCAAAGCAAAATTAATCTCATTATGGAAGAAAAGCCCAGCAATGGTGAGAATTTAGATTTACTTGCATTTAAGAAAATTTTTCAATTCCACTGTGTTTTATGCATACAATATTTACTCTATTCATTCTTTCTCTTCCATTCTTGATCAGCTTAGTTTGCTCTATGCATACAATATTTACTTTATGCATACAATATTTACTTACATTCCAGAATGCTACCATATTAAAAGCATGCATATAACTCATACAATCTTCCACTCTATGCATACAATATTTACTTCCATTCCAGAATGAAATCATATGAAAAACATGCATATAAGTCCTACAATATTCTTTCTCAACTGATGAAAACTATTAATTCATAGAACCTTTTTTTTTTTTGCCTTTTCTGGTATTAAAACAACCTTTTTACCTGGAAAAAAAACATATGAAATGCTAGTGAAGTGATGAATATCAATCCAAGAATAATAACTCGCAAAACTTAGAAAAAAATGACAGAGTTTATATGCTTCTCAATCAGAGAATTACCCCAAAAAACAAGGCCACAATAACACATTCTATCATTCTACATTAGGGCTGTTGGTCGAACAATTTACCTGGCCGAATGTGTCCTTGCTGGAAGCTGCTGCCGCCTACTGCTGGACGGCTGCTGCTGCTGCTCGACTCCCGCACCGGCCAGCTGCTGTCGGTCGCCGTCGATTAGCCCCTAACCGAAAAAAAAGAAAAGAAATAAAAAACAAGGAAGAGACAAAAAGATCAATCACAATAATGGTTGAACCGAGCTTGGGAGTTAGGGCAAAGGCGTAAAACCTCATTTGTGGGGCAACAACCTTACCTGAGGCGGGGATGGGAAGCATGGCAATGGAGGTTGGGAGGAGAGACAAACCCTAGGTGGGATTACAAAATGAGAGAGTGAGGAGAGCCAAGCAGAGAGAGCACGATTTGGGTAATGACCGAGCTTTCACACTGAGATTGCACAGTACCGCGTTTTGGGCCTTCTCGTGTGTTTTGGGCTAAGAAAATGGAGAACGACTTTTTTTCGTTTTCAGTTTTCTTCTTTAATTTGGCAACCCATTCTCATGAAAACATTCTCGAAAAAGGTCAACAGAACGCATTTTCTTCGTTCTGAAAAAATGAAAACAGAAAACACTTTGAAATCTACAAATAGAACAGACCCCTAGTCTTTTCATTGTTCAAAACCGCTCTATATATGTTGGAGGCTCTTGAATCTCCCATTGCTAAATATCTATAGAAGTCATTTCAACATCAATGAATACGGTTTGAGAAAACTCATAACAAGTGGGAAAACAAGAAGACGTGATCAATATAATTAATGTACCTCAAGCTGATCACAGAGGAAAAAAATCCAGTACTCTAGGATGCTGAACACTCGGTACTCCTGACTAATCAGGGACTCACGTGTGAGATTTAAGACCAAAATTAAATAAAAAATTGAGCCCCTTAAATCCACATGCAGCTCCTTGATTGTTCAAGAGTACCTAGTTCAGTACCCATGGAGTACTGGACTTTTTTCCAATCACAAGTGTTATACCAATTTCCGTTGCGTTGTATCTGAAGTCCCGCGACCACCCCATTGTGTACAGAAAGGTTACAAGGCCGTAATCTGTGTGGGGGTGGAAGGCCAACTGCTTGATCAGGTCGTGGACACGGTGGATAATAATTTGCAGCAAATATTTGTAAACCTGAGTCCAGCTTTAAGGTTTCTTCCATGTAGCCTTTCTCCAATCCTAAGGTTTCTGATGTTGCTTCAAGTAATTCCGCTGCTAATTTCCTCATCTTTTCACTGTAATTCTGTAAAGCTCCCCTGTTCATACATAAAAGGGGTAAAACTACATAAAAGAACAAGTTCAAAATGTTGGGTATGGAAAGGGAATTAATGTGTTAAATTAGGCACCTCAAGATTTCGGGTTTTTTGGTTTTTTTTTTTTTTTATTTCCTTTCATACTGCGGCTGTTCCTCTGCCGGCAAGCTGAAAAACTTATGTAGCTGCTTCAAATATGGTCATCGTGTCACTTTCCAGTAGCCCATGATTTACAAGCTGCATACACATAATAAGGCCGTTCCTGACAATTCACATGACATTATAGAGGCTATAAGTGAATTTTGTATTAAATGTCCTCTAACCATACATAATGCTGAATTTTAGACCCTACTAAACTTTTCTTTCCTTCTTTTTTTAAAGAAATTTAAATAGGCATTTAACTTCATCTTTCATGAGCCCTATGCGATTGCCTAGAAGGCATAACCTCACACACTACTGCATATAATATATACCAAAAGGTTATATTGTATTTTCCAGTTGCATGGAGCTGAATGAATCATTTAAAGATTTGGTGAGAAGAATTTAGAGTAATTAGTTACAATGAAAAATCCCCATTCTTGACGGGCTTTGCCAAGTTGTTGGATGGCTCTGGATCTTTGCTCAGGATCACCGGATCTCAGTTTGGAGAAATCAATAATCGGGATTGAATCAGAGTTTGAAGCAGTGGGATCATTCACAAAGTTAAGCTCCGAAGGGACGGAGTCGACAACAATGGAAGACTCTGCAACAACTTTATCAACACCTGCTTCTGCCATCTCTCTCTCAATCTATCTATCTATCTATCTATCTATCTATCTATCTATCTATCTATCTATGTGTGTGTGGCTGTAAAAGGAAAGAGTAATCCATGAAAGCTATATGGAACTCAGGAAATGCGTAGGTAGGGCAACCGTCAGTGCACTGGTGATCGTTAATTTTGATAGTTAATTGATATTTTGACAATTAGGGCAAACAAGTGTCATTGTGTAGCTATAGTATGACGGTTTACAATGTATGTATTGGTGTCAAAACGATTGATATAATATTAGACGTCTAACAGTTAATGCGCTATACCATAATATGAAAGAAATCACTTTTGTCATCCACATGGTGTGCATCTCGCGGCGTTAAGTGGAGAATGGAACTAGTCAAAATGAACAATTTTTTTTTTAAAGTTAATTAATTATGCTTTATTTATGGATTTGATTTTATGCACTATGTCTACTAATTCCAAACTCCTACCATACGTCTCACGAGATTATCTCACATGATGAAGTCAAATTTTTGGGCAATCTGGAATCTGGATGATTACTTGGTCTCCACCGAGCGGGAAAACCTACAAAGAAAGCCTCAAGGGATGACCACGAAACCCCTTCGGTGTAGGAGTAAGTGGTTGTAAGAGAGAATAAAACGAAAATAAAAAAAAAAGTGAGAAAAAAGAAAGCAACTTACTTTGAAGGATAGGCTAACCTTTATTTATAGAGAATAGGCTGAAATATGATTACCGTGATGGGCTTGTGATTTGGCCCCAGGCTTAAACAAATATAGGCCCATTGAAGAGACGAAGGCTCAACTCTTGCTAGTCAAAAATTACCATTGTCACCGCAAAATGCACACTTAGTGAGAAATTATTGGATAATAACACCAAAAGTTTAATTAAGTACATATATTTTAAGTATGAAAAGGAATGTATACATAAAAATTATATTAGTTTTATTGATGAAGTAGAAAAGAGTAGTTCTTAAAAATAATATGATCATGCAATTCATATAATTATAATATATTTATATTCTAAAACTCTTAAGATTTTTTAACGTTAAATTTTCTAAATATAATTTTTAGTCCAAGTCAAGTTGCTCCAGTAAAGTTTTAGTTCGAAAGTCCATTAATTAGAACCCCGAAGACTTATAACCAGCCTTGGTAGCGACTATAGGAAAATTATTGGCACGCTTAATCTAAGAAACCTCTTTGTAAGTTGCTATAACCTTTTTTTGTGGCCCTCGGCTAATTAGAACTCAAAAATTCTAAAACACAAATGTGTTGTTGGAAGGAATTGAACCTATATGTATTTTGCACATAAACTCACATGTAAATTTAAGTGTGAACCTGTACAAATGTGGCTCCATTAGTATTATGGGCAAAATTTTCTGGTGTCCCATTTTCTATGATCAAATCAAGAATCCATATGTAGATTCAATGGTCTTAGTTTTTTGTTTATTTTAAATCCCTAAACACAGATGTGGGTTCTTAATTGGCCAAGCTCTAAATTTGGGGCACGGCCCGAAATCTTACAAGGGTCAATACGAGTTGGCTCGTAATTACGGGCTCCAATATGGCTCGTAAAGGAAAAATAGTCTATTAATATATATATATATATATATTAAATGAGAAATAAAGTTAACCAATTAAGCCGAGCTGCGACGGCATAGTTAGCTTATATTCAGGGCTGGTCGTTGTAGAAAATATTCAATGGTGTCCATTAAACATCATTTTATGAAATCTAATGTATTATTTGGTAAGCGTTTATTGGATACATTGAAAGATGATGACCTCATTCCCCTTAATATGTCTAATGAATACTTGTCACATAATATATTAGACTTCATAAATAGTGTCTAATAGATACTATATAAAAACTAGGTCGTTGTAGCCCAAAAGTGAATTGAGTAATTGCCTAATTAGCAACAGCCCAGTGTGTAAAACAAGAAATAAAGTGTTTTTGCTATAATTAGGCGGTTGCTAAATAATAATAATAATAATTGAATTTCTTTTGTCTTTTGGCTCAAATTTTGCATCTTTTCAACTTAAAGGTATGTCCATTTTTGAAGTATTGTTAAGTACTAAATATAGGTTATTTTAATGTCGGAAAACATGTGTACAATAAACATATCATAAAAAAACAATGTCAATTCTTAAATCTAAATCGATAATATACAATTTCAATCCTTGTTTGCGAACTTAAAATTTCGACTCGTCTTCAACTCACAGCTTTAGTTGTCCATTTATAATTTGAAGAGGCACTAAAGTAGACAAAATATTTTGGAACCGCTCATATTGACTCACTAGACACAATTATAATAAACAAATAAATAAATAAATAAATAAATAAATAAATAAATAAATAAATAAATAAATAGAAAATAAAAGGTAAAAATGGAAGAAAGAAGATATTGAACCTTGACTGGGATTTTGATGATGATGACTGTTAGCGGGGTTGAAGCTGTACGCTTATAAAATAGAGGAAGATAATTAATTGTACATAGAAGAATGAGAGATGACTACAGAACGGGAGGTGGAGGCGCCGGAAACATTGACTCGTGTTGTTGGTACGTTGGCGTGGGTGTTGGTTAGGTTAGGTTAGGTTAGGTTAGGTTAGGTGATGTGATATGTGTCCATTTATCATTGGAAGGGGAAGTAAAAGAGAGAAACTTTTTGGAACTGCTCATCTTGACTCACAAGGCAAAATTTGTTGGCAAATGGTGTCGTCATGTTTGAATTTGGGAATCTGGAAGAGACGGATTAATAATCCTGGGGAAGTCTTTGCCAACTACATGGTATTATAATCTACGATGTGACATTATTTTATTAGTAATTTTTATAAAAGGTAAATAATTACAGCTTGGTTTTTACTTTTTGACTTTTTAAAAAAAGTGAAATCAATAAAATGATACTGTGTGGTAGATTATAATCCAGATTATAATTTGTAGCAGTCGCCGAACACTGTAGATATCTCAATTGCCAACAAGTTGAAGATGAGAGCAACTTAAAGTATTTGGCAACTTTCTGGGATTATAATATGGATTATAATCTGCGACGTGACATTATTTTATTCATTGTTTTTGTAAAAAGTAAACAGTTGCGGCTTGACTTTTACTTTTTGACTTTTTGAAAAAAGTGAAACTAATGAAATGATGTCGTATGGTAAATTATAATCTAGATTATAATATGAAAATCCAACCAAACACTTTGTAATTTTGCTGTAATTCTACTACATATTCTATGTGACCTCTGTGTGAACTTGTTGCCTCCATTCTAAGATTTTACATATTTCATTGACAGTTAAGAAATTAAGAATAGTAGAAGCACCAATTAAGTTGCCTAGATATATATATATATATATATATGCATAACGCAAGAGGATAAAATCAAGTCATTCTACAAAATTACAATACAAACCATTGGACGCAATGGGTTGCCGATTGTCACCGATATATCATGTTTGTAATTCTAACTAGCACATTGATTTAATTAGTTGAAGCCCAACAATAAATTAAAGACAAAATATTCGTGAATTCTAAGTTGAGCAACGCTCTTTTATGTTGTTGCAACTATATATCCATTGCGTCCGGCCTATTGCTATATATGATTGAGAATAACTCGCTCTTCACTGCAAACATGACACACACAATGTCGCAAAAGTTAAGCATAAAAAGAGAGGAGCATATATGGGTTGGAAACTTGCAATGTAAGAAAAAAAGACGTGATGTATCCACCAGATTAATTAGTGGTTTCCCATTTCAATTTACACTCGAACGACTTGAAGACATTTCTTTTTTCAAAAACCGCCTGAGCATCATAGCTTGAAGTAATTAAAAATTGATTTATAAGGAATTTGTGTCTCAAAATTTCTCACAAGAACTTCACAAAATTGTTCTATAAATTACATGTTCTAAATTAGCTAAACTTGGTATTTTTCAAGTTGAGTTTTGTTGAATATTGTTCATATATACGATACACATACATTTGGGATTATCGCATGTGCGAGTGTAAGGTGATAGCAGGGTTGAAAAAGAGAAGAAGATTACTCCAAAAGTCAAACAAGTAAATAGCAGCCTGCAAGGCCGGCCCTGATCAGTTTTCAGGGACAAAAATTTTCTTAGGGACCTAGGCTAAAAAATACTCCAAGAGCAAATGTGGATTTTATGTGGGACCCTACCCAAGTAAGACCCATGCCCTATGCAAGCAAATGTGGCTCCATTAGTCCATTATTATGGGGAAATTTTTCTAGTGTTTCAAGAGTACCTACTCTATTATTTATGACTAATCTACATGTAGATTTATGAACCCTATTTTGTTGTTTATTTTAGGCCTTTAAACATAAATGTATATTTTTAATTGACTAGAAAAACCTAGTAATGTTTTTATTTTAGGCCTTTAAACATAAATGTATATTTTTAATTGACTAGAAAAACCTAGTAATGTTTGACGAGCCGATCGGCTTGTGCGTTTGGCCGTAAAAAGCCCAAGCTGAACAGGCTTGGGGCTCGGTTTGGACAAGCCAAGGCCAAGCTTACAGGGTTGGTATGAGTCGGTTCGTAATCACGTGCCGAATATGGTTGGTAATTAAATAGTTTATTTTAATTTTTTTTATTTAAAAATGAGAAATAAAGAAAACGGATCGAGTTGAGCCGTGACCGCATAATTATCTTATATTTAGGGCGGGCCCTTGTAGAAATGAATGGGTGACTACCTAATTAGCAGCCGCCGAGTGTGCACAACAAAAAACAAGTGTTTTTGATATAGCCCAGGTTTGTGCCAGGCAGTCACACAATTGAAATGTTGGAATTTGAAGTCTTGCGATCTCTCAAATTTTGCATCTTTTCAACCTATATATATGTCCATTTTTAAAGTATTGGTTCTTAAGTGCTGTTCATGGCACATTCTATAATATTCATTGGATATCGTGTATGGTGTTTAATGGGTTATGTGATAGATACTCATTAGATACCATAAGGGACCCATCTCCTATAGTGTCCAATGAGTGCCTGCCACATAATTCATTGGACACCATAAAATAGTGTCCAATGAACACCATAGAAAAATCCCGCTGAATATAGGTTATTTTCATGTTGAAAGACATATTATGTATCATAAACATATCATAAACATACAAATTCAATTCTTGAATTCAAATTGATGATCTACAACTTCAATTCTTGTTTGCGGGCTTAAAATTTCAACTCAAAAGTTTTTTAGACTGGAGAAATAAAATTTAAATGCGCGTGGATTTATTTCTCATCCACTAGTTCTGCTTTATCTTCAAATTTTCCAATAGAGACATTCCAACCCGAGCCTTGGTTAGTTTTGTTTCAAAGTATTCTGTATACTCCATCGGCATATAAGAAGCTCGGCTGCCATCTCTTTCCACCAGAGGCGGAGCAGGGCCGACAATGGCATCCAACGATGGACCAGCATTTACAACTATGGATCTCCTCGTCTTTTCATTGTACAAAACCGCTCTATGCTGCACGCTCTTGAATCTACCATTGCTAAATATCTACAAAAGTCATTTAATTTCAAGATCAAATGAATATGGTTTATAAAAACTAGTAACAAGTGGGAAAACAAGGAGATGTGATCAATATAATAGATGTATACCTCAAGCTGATCGCAGGTGTTTACAAGAATGGAGTTGGGAGGGGCATTGGTGTTGTACCAATTTCCGTTGTGTTGTATCTGAAGTCCGGCGACCCCATTGTGTATCAGAAAGGTTACAAGGCCGTAATCTGTGTGGGGTGGAAGGCCAATTGCTTGATCAGGCCGTGGACACGGTGGATAATAATTTGCAGCAAATATTTGTAAACCTGAGTCCAGCTTTAGGGTTTCTTCCATGTAGCCTTTCTCCAATCCTAAGGTTTCTGATATTGCTTCAAGTAATTCCGCTGCTAATTTCCTCGTCTTTTCACTATAATTCTGTAAAGCTCCCCTGTTCATATAGACAAGGAGTAAAACTACATATAAAAGAACAAGTTCAAAATGTTACGTGTGGAAAGGGAATGTGTTAAATTAAGTACCTCAAGATTTCGGGTTTGGTGGGGCAGTGAAATTCAGGATACACAATGGTCTTGAGGAAATCCCTCCATAAGGTAAATGTCTTGTTTGAGGTATCTGTCACGTTGAAATTGCCACACTGGATTGGTTCTAAAGCTTTCTTACTCTCATACTGCGGCTTTTCCTCGGCCGGCAAGCTGAAAAACTTTGTAGCTGCTTCAAACATGGCCATCATGTTGCTTTCCGGTAGCCCGTGATTTACAAGCTGCATGCACATATTACCAAAAGTTTATATTGTATTTTCCAGTTGCATGGAGCTTAATGAATCATTTAATTAAAGATTTGGTGAGAAGAATTAAGAGTAATTAGTTACAATGAAAAAGCCCCATTCTTCACAGGCTTTGCCAAGTTGTTGGATGGCTCTGGATCTTTGCTCAGGATCGCTGGATCTCAGTTTGGAGAAATCAATAACTGGGATTGAATCAGAATTTGAAGCTGTGGGATCATTCACAAAGTTAAGCTCCGAAGGGACGGAGTTGACAACAAGGGAAGACTCTGCGACAACTTGATCAACACCAGCTGCTGCCATCTCTCTCTCTCTCTCTCTCTCTCTCTCTCTCTCTCTCTTTGTGTGGCTGCAAAGGGAAAGAGTAATCCATGAAAGTTATATAGAGAGAGAGTTGAAGAAGACTCATGAAATGCGTGCAACCGTTACTGCACTGGTGACCGTTAATTGATATTTTGACGATCTCAGAGCAAACACGTGTCATTGTCTAGTTAGAGTAGGAGGATTTACGATGTATTGGTGTCAAAACTATTGATATAATACCAGACAAGTGACAACGCTATGTGAAAGAAATCACTTGTGTCCATGGGGCTTACATTTGGATCACGGGTAAAGTTGGGCGGCTCGCAAGCTTACAGGGTCGGTACGAATCGGCTCGTAATTACAGGGCCAATTTGGCTAGTGAAGGAAAAACAGTCTATTTTAATTTTTTTTTCAATGAGAAATAAAGTTAGCGGATTGAGCTGAGACGCGACGGCATAATTAGCTTATATTCAGGGAGGATCCTCGTAGCCCAAACATGATTTGGGTGACTGCCTAATTAGCAACCGCTCAGTGTGTAAATAAGAAATAAGTGTTTTTGCTATAATTGGGCGGTTACCAAGATTTGTACTAGGCGGTCACACAATTGAAATAATAAATTGAATTTCTTTTTGAATTTTGGCTCAAATTTGCATCTTTTCAACCTGAAGATATGTCCGTTTCTGAAGTACTGGTTAAGTGTTAAATATAGGTTATTTTCATGCTAGAAAAGATGTGTACAATAAAGATATCATAAACACACAATGTGAATTCCAAAATCCGATCTATGATGTACAACTTCAATGCTTAAAATTTCGATGATGATTATTGGGGTTGAAGCTGAAGGCATATAGAAGAATGAGAGATGAGTGTGTAATGGTGCATTAGAATGGCAGATGGAGGCGCCGGTAACATTGATTTAAAACAGTTTGGGTGGTTGGTGTCGGACGGGCTGGTTAGGTTAGGTGATGTAATGTGATGTGTCCATTTATCATTTAAAGGGGTGGTAAAGGAGACAAACTTTTGAGAACCGCTCCTCTTGACTCACATTTATTTTATAAGCTTAAAATTTGTTGCAAATGATGTCGTCATGTTTGAATTTGGGATTCTAGAAGAGAAAAATTAATAATCCTTCTAGATATCATACCTCAATTGCCAACAATTTGAAGATCAGAGCAGCTAATTAAATTGACCTGTGTGTGAACTTGTTGCCTCCATTACACCCTTTCCTTTTCAAACTGATCTGATTTATTCCTCTGATTTAACTACTAAGATTTTATAGCAATGTTGCTTGCATTTCCAAGGTATAATGCTGTATGCATATAATAATCTTGGAATGTTCTGACATTTTGTGATATACTATTTTTGCAGCTGAGTGCACCGTTAGTTGAAGACGGGGAAAAGGACATAAGTCTCAATGGCAAGTACTTCAAGTGTCTTTAGTATCATTGGTTGAAGTTTGTTTAACTTGTTCATTTGTACGTGGTATTTATGTTGGAACCTGCAGTCAATCATTTTGAATAGTAGTGAGGAGAACATGTAACATTTATGTATGTTGTTGCTTAATATTGAGTTAATGAATCAGCGAATGTTTAGTACACCGGGGGGGGGGCGGGCCTGGCCCCCCAATTGGCCAAAAAAAAGAAAAGAAAATCACCTTCTAAAATATTTTTTTTAAAAAGAAAAAATTGTATAAAGAATTTAGTTGTGTAATATAGGCCCCAACCCTGTAATGCCGCTCGGCTACGCCACTAGTTTAGTGTGATTTTCTGTGATTATAGATCTATTACATATTTCAGTTTCCATATTGGATAGTTAAGAAAGAATAGTAGAAGCACCAAGTTGCCCAGATATATGCAATAGAATAGTAGAAAAAAGACGCGATGTTGCTAAATTAATGTATCCACCAACTAGAAAAGCATACCTCCTGTCGAATTTGTAAAGTTCATTCTCCGCCGCTTCATTTATCGTGGTGCAATCAAACTTTGCCTTTCACAATATTTTCCTTGTCTTCAGCCAACTTTTCTTACTCGTCGGTTGCATCATTCAAATCTGGTAGCTCAGATTCTAGTCTCTAAGTGTGAACTTAGAAAAAAGTGACGCAAGTCTTTGAGAGAAAAATTGACGAGTCCGGCATCTTGTGAGTTTTTTTATAACTCTTTGAGAGTTGTTTAAAGATGCTAGGAGTATTTTGCTTGTAATACTTAGGGGTCGTGGGTTGGTGAGCAAAACTCTATATGGTTACATACTTATAGCGACTTTAATCATATAGTGAAAAGTTTTGACAGTCCGTTAAATTTTGTCTTTTTTATATTTTTCCTATCTCAATTAAATTTCTTAAACGACGGACCTGCGAGTATAATTGGGAAATTTACCTTAATTCTCAACATAAAAAGCCATATTCTTGAAACATCCAAGAACACAAATAGAGTTTATTCTATTTGCAACTTTTTGGGTTACAGAACGCAACCTGGAGTGTCCATGTGTAGGCAAATAGAGCCTTTTTTTTTCCAAATGAAATGACCATTTCATTGCATATCACCAAGCAAACATTGTACAGCAAAGTCAGGTGAATGCTCTCTCTACACATGAGTAGCACCTTTCAAAACCGGTCCTAGCAAAAACATGAGTTATATTATTAGCCTTCCGACTAATCCACTTGTATAGGGGAAGAGAGTACACAGACATTAAGTTGAGAATTTTTTGTATGACAACTCCCTCATCTCCTCTGGCACAAGGATTACAAAGTGCATTAGCCACCGATGAGGAGTTCGTCTCAATAGCAGAAAAGGAGAGGCCTTCCTCAATAGCAACTTGTAGTCCAACAAGAACTGTTATACATTCATCAATGAAAGGATCCAAATTTCCATAGAAAACTCGAGTAAGGCCTATAACAAACTCACCATTTTCATTACGAACCATCACCCTAATAGCAAAGTAAGAGGTGCGTTCTTTAATGGATACATCAACATTCATTTTTAACGAACCAGAGGCTGGCTTCTCCCATTTATGTTTGCTTTGAGAGGTGTGCTTATTTTCAGAAGGTGTGGCTAGAAGGGGATCAGTTCCTAACTTAAATTCTGCGAGGTAAGCTGCCGCACTATTGAGGAGTGGACGGGGATGGGATTCTTTTTCTCAAATAGCTATAAATTTCTTTTTTTTTTTCCAAAATTTCCACAATAGTACCAGAAAAAGGTCAAATTCCTCACTATTGAATTCCTTTATTGCTGCTAACATGATTTCCCTTGTTACTGAGCCAAACTTATTTGCAATGAAATGACCAAAACTACTTCCTTCCCAGATATCCATTGCAGGTTCTTAGGAGATCAGAGCAAATAGAGCTTCAAATTAATTAATATTATAAGGGTGCTTTAGATATTTTGATCTAGAATTGACAGTCACTTCAAATCTATACTTGTGAACAACAAAATAGCAAATATACATACGATTCCTACAAAAATACACAAGGGTAGATCTGATAATAAAATCAATTGGAGATTAAACAAAATAAAAAAAATACAAATAATAACAACTAAACCAACCAAACGACAGGCCTCTAAACTGAAACCATAGAGAATCTGTCCAGATTTCATGGGATATCATTGATGTATTTCAAACGAGATAAGAGTCCTGCCATTGTAAATGACAAACCTGTATATATAGGATTGATAGGATACACTCAGAATTTCCAATTCTGAGAAACACCAACAGTCGTTGAATCCCCAGAAAATTAGTGCTATTATCTTTCTATAACAAGAACTGTTTCATTGCTATAATTTTATGAATCTCTGCAGTCTTTAAGAACCTTTAATTTATAGGTTACAGAATACAATACTGCATTTGTTATAGTAATGCACATAGAAGATGAATCCCATAAAACAGGACTTGCTTCAATAATCCATTTAGCTATGCTTCCCTATAATCAAAATTGAAACATCTATTAATTTGTGATGTTTGATCTTGGAAAGTCATATCTGTCACATTCTTATAATCAAACAGAGATTAAATTTGCTCAAATCAGATCGGAAGAGCACTGATGAATTTGTGAAACTACAATAGAGAGTAATTTGACAGATATGATTAATGGACGAGAGATGCAGGGCTCTGTTTATTGTGTTCCAGTTCAATACTGTTATTAAATTGCATCCTATACCCATACGTAACGTGCAACTGATGACAAAGTTTGACAGCGGGTATTGGCATCTAAAAAAGTAAGAGCAATGATAGGGGTGATAATATATTATAACGGGACGTGGAACGCATCAGTACAACAATCACAGTGCTTCTGAGATATTAATACTCGAGAACTCCCCGTATCGTGATCTAATTGACCGTATCAGTAGCGTGACAGAACTTAGTTCTGTGGAATATTCAAACTAAACAAAATATGAGATAATTAATCTAACACTTTCGACTGTATCAAAGATATTTAATCTAACACCTTTGACCATATCGTGATCTATTTGACTGTTTCAGAAGAGATCGGAAGAGCGTCGTGTAACACCTTCTCTTCTATATTGATCTTAATTAAAAAAACTTATTAATGAAAATATAATTTAAAAATAAATGAAACTATATACACTATAACTATTTAAGATAAGATAAAATAACCATTTTAGATAATTTGGACGTGTGCTCTTCCGATCTCAAATTAAAACCCATATCTAACACGAAATCCCTACTTAGATTACAAAAACATAAACCCTAAAAAAGGATTTTGTTTGGCTTATTATAATTGTTTAAAAAATTAATAAAACCCACATATCGTGATCTAATCTACCGTATCAGCAACGTGACGGAACTCAGTTCTGTGGAATATTCAAACAAAAAAACATATAAGATAATTAATATAACACCTTCGATTGTATCGTTGTCTATTTGATCGTATCAGAAGACATGCTCTCTTACTTTAAAAAAAAAAAAAAGACATGCTCTCTAACACCTTCTTTGCTTTATTAATCTTAATTAAAAAATTAATTAATGAAAATATGATTTAAAAATAAATGAAACTGTATATATTGTAAGTAATTAAGATAAGATAAAATAACCATTTTAGATAATCTGGATAAAAAAAATTCAAAATTGAAATTGAAACCCATATCTAACATGAAATCCCTATTAGATTACCAAAAGATCACCCTTAAGAAAATATTACGTTTGGCTTATTGTGATTATTTAAAAAATTAACAAGACTCAATTATGATTATTTAAAAAAAACTCAATTAATAATAATATACCACTGAAAACGTGGAGGGTAAAGTTGCAATTAGAACGTGTAAAATTGATAATTGTGTATAAAGGAAAGTGTATATGGCGCCGAATCCAAAAAAACAGTGTGTGGGGTAATTTCCTCATATCATAATGCTATCTGTCATAATATTTAAAATAGTGCTTTAGGTAATAAGGTCAAATTTGAGGAGCCTAATGAAATATACATGAACTAATGAAACAATTCCAAAAATACACCCTCAGTTTACAAAAATACATGCAGGTAAATCTGAAAATAAACTAACAAGAACATTGAAAAAAAAAAAAAGAAAAAGAAAAGAAAAGCGTGAAACTGCAGAATCCACATCCGGCAAACACTATAACCGAATATAGTTGCATCTTCACAGATTTCATGGGATTGAGGGCCTATCATTCGACGCCAATTCAAACACCCAATTGCAGTATATATAAATGGATTATCTATATCTCAGAATTTTCAATTCTGAGAATAATGAAGATATCAACAGAAGTGACGAAGCTCCTTTGATTGAGCGCCCTTCAACCCACAAGGGTACGGCCTGAAAGCCCCCAGGTATGTTTGAAAATACACATAAATCAGTAAATCACCTCTTCTTAAAAACAGAGGATGATGTTTAGTTGCTTCTAAGATTGTGCCGACTAGCTGGAGGTCATGTATTTGGAGTCTTCGGTTGTATTCTAGAAAATTAACTACTGCGTATTGTATCCTCATTCTAAAACTATGCTTAATAAGTTGAACCCCACTATTAAGACTACCAAAAACTCATCATTTCATGTGCCCAGCAGCCTTTGTGAGCATGTGGTCTCATAATTGGGTTGAATGATTATTTGCCAATTATGTGTTACTGACTTCAATTGTATTCTGCAAAACTAACCACCGTAGATTGTATCCTTATTCTAAAACTATGCTTGATAAGTTGAATCCCATTATTAAGACTCCAAAAACTCATCTTTTCATATGTCCAGTAGCATTTGTGAATGTGTGGTCTCGTAATTTGGTTGAATGAGAATTTGCCAATGATGTGTTACTGACTTGTGTGGATTATAAGTTTAATTTATTGCTAAAACTAATAAGTGGAGATTTATTTGTAATCGTATCATGAGAGCATCTTTTAATATGTGCAGCTTGGCTTTTGGATTTGAAGAGAAGACATGCACCTGCAAGAGGTTTCAAGTTGATAAACTCCCCTCTCCACATGCAGCAGTGGTGATTGATCGAGTTTTTGTGGTTGCTTTTCCAAATACAGAAATGAACCCATTTCACCTTCAGGGTTTCTCTGCATCCCAATGTTGCAAAAATCCTCCGTCATATTTCTTACTATATGCAGCTCTTTTATGTTTCGTGATTTCATCTTTTGGGTGTTGCTGATTCTGAATTAGTGAATTGGATAAGTAGTACTTAATTAGGGTGTTTGCAAATTTGATTCTTTGAATTGTAAATTGAGTGTGCCCACAAAATTAGGGTTTCATTTTGAATATGTCAAATCTGATGATTTTATCTGAATTGTAAATTGAAGCAAAGAAAAATCTGAACCCATCAAGTGAATTGTAATTTGTAAATCTGAACATGTTAACTAAAAAAAAAGTTTAACCGAACCGGGTCATTCTGGTTTGGTTTTAGCCGGGTTTGGTCGGCTAAACCCGGGGACCGAACTGAACCGTTTAAGTTATGCCTTCTACAAACCGCGAACAAACACTTCGACGCCAAAAACCGAACAAAACCAAACCGGCCCGCACCGGTCCAGTTTAGTCCGGTTTCTCGGTTTTCTGGTTTACATGCCCACCCCTAGTTAGGAGGCTAAGCTGAGGTACTGGAACGTAGAGGTCCCAGGTTTGATTCCCCTATATGGGGTATTTTTTACATTTTATTGTAGTATGTATTCTCACTATATGTGAATTTGTATAGTTGATTTTCTTGCCAATGTATTTTAATAGGATAAATATCTATGCACATTTATACTGCTATGATGTAGATTTATAATTGTACTTAAAAAAATAATATACATGCAAATGATTTAGTAGGCAGTTTTCATTATAAAATAAATAAAGATATGTCTACATGCAACTATTTAAAATCTAATAAAGCAACATCAATGAAACCGCGGATTTTGATCTCCTACCAAGCGTCAAGGCCACATGTCCGTCTTGCGATTGGTAGGC
>CAVNYN010275015.1:0-17909 GCA_963692815.1 Nyctanthes arbor-tristis
CAGATCTGCTGTCCCCAAATCCTGTCTAGCTTGCTGTCCGTCCAATAAAATCCTTACACGTGTTTATTTAATTTACAAGTCAGCATTTTCTTAGTTAATCAAATATTAATTAATTAATTAATTAAACACGTGTAAGGATTTAATTGGGGGGACAGCGAGCGAGACGGGATTTGGGGACAGCAGATCTGGATCCGGACAAAGGGTGCCGCATGTTAATTCTCTTATAACAATTCGTTTAATTATAATAAAAAATGTGAAATACATGAAAAAATTTGAAAATGAAAAATAACAAAACAAAATGGATTGACAAACAAATTGAAAATTCTGTCCAATTAGCCCTATCCGCATATCGATCCGGTCCGCACTAGCATTAATTGAATGGCATGGTGGATGAACAATAAATCGAATCGGAGCAGATTGGCATCAATTTATTATACTCCACGAAAGATTTACAAAATTATGATCTACTCCACGATCCACGACTTGTGAATTAGAGCGGATGAAGATTGCGATCCACCAACTGATCCTAGAACCTTTTTACAATAAGAACTACCTAATAAATTTGTGGCATATATGCCCATTGCCAATCAAAAGTAAACTAATGGAGAGATTACAAACCCATCAAATAATTAAATATGTTAACATGCATAAAACAATTAGACAAAGATGAGAAAATTTTGTTCTTCATTTCTCGAGAGTCGAGACTGTCAGCTTAAATATTAGAATTTATGTAAGATTGTGCATATAAAAAAGAAGACAAAATGTTATATGAAGCGAAGAAAAAATTAGAACATATTTAGAACAACTTAAATTACTAATATTTACCTCATTCTCTATTTTTTCATCAGTCATCCTATTGCAAGTTTTGTAGTACATTTGTGATTTTGGCAACTTTTCAAGTTAAGGGTTTTTTTTTAAACAGATCGGATCGGATCGACCCTGATCCGATCCTATCCGCAATCCTTTGGCGGATCTCAAATTCAAATTCTACCACAATTCGATCCATTGATCCACAAATTGGGAAATTTTTTCTCAAACGAATTGGGTATCTGTCAGGTTTGGAGCGGATCGGATTTTTTGTCATCCCTACTCCAGTGTAATCGTTAAATTCTCATGAGTTTTTTTTTAATGTAACCAAATTATAATTTTTCTTATATTTATCTATTTTTTAATTCATTTAAAATTTAAGGGTTGGAAAAAAATTGAAGGGTATTATAGTTTTTTAAGCTAAAAAAGTTAGGTTGCACCAAAAAATAGGATTTAAGGTTAAAATTGCCTAGTTTCAAATGTTATGGTCAGATTACACAATAAGATAAAAGGTTATGGTGAATTAGCGCCAATTAACCTCTAGAAATAATTTAAATCCGTTTTAGTTCATCTCATCCCATGATGATGTGGAAAAATTAGACATTAACTATGGCAATAGAGTTGACCTGTGATACGCTTTTTCCTTTTTAATTAGACTAAAGTACATCATGAGAATGATTCTGTAAAGAATCAACCATATATAAAGTTTAATAGATCTTAGAAAGAGATTGGGTGCACTTTAAATAAAAAGAAAAAATGGGAAAAAAGTGAGAATTGATGCGTTTTCCCATATATTCTAAAGGAGACTAGGTCAACTTTGCTTTGTTTAATTTAAAAAAGGGGGTAAAAACCCCGAAAATATCACCCGCCCATTGTGGGCGACCCGTCTCACAATTGATGTGACACACACATAACAATTGTCACATCAGTTGTGGGTAGTGTAATCCCAACCACAATAGACAAGTGAACGAGACTAGTAAAAACACCGAGGAACCATTAGCGTTGTCGCATACGCTTGTTTTCCTAGCAAGTGATTTGCTTTGATTCATCTAAAATGCTTCTTCGTGCACGGTACATGATAATGTATCAGTGTCCCACCATGCATGACTTGGGCTCAAGACACAAATATTTTCTTCTTTCCTAGTTTGTACTTTTTCTAGCTTTTTCATTGAACTAGTTAATAACGCATTATTTCAAATTTGCACGTCAATTGAAGCATTGCCCTCAAGCATTGTCGATGGTCATTCTCGATTTATAAATGATATATATTTGTTGAAAAACAAAATCCTATTATAAGTATTTTTTTATTAAACTTTTTGTATACGTTTTTGTCAATAAATGGCATCTACTTTATATTTTCCCCCATAATTGAAAAGTGGATTACGCCAAATCCACTGTTTAACTTCAAATTTAAAATTAAAATTTTTTTTCTTGGCTCTTTAAATTTGAGAAAAGAAAAGGAAAAAAATACACATAGAGCTTGCTTAAGATACGTAAAGATCTCTGTAACACTGCTTTAAACACTTGACCTGCAATGCGTGTACTAAATAGTTGATGAAGGCATTTTCATGTTAAGTAGAATTTCACTCTCAAAAGTGAATCATCCTAACACAGGAGCGTAGTAGCTCCTAATATAAGAGCATTGGTAGATGGACCTCGATGTGGAGTTGAACGGAGATAGTACAATTGTACTATCATATTTATTTAACTTTGATGGACCTCTTAGTAGATCCTAAGTAATTTTGACTCTACCGTCTCATACGTTTAACTTTGACGTAATTTTGTCCTTATTCTTTATTTTTCCTATCTTTTATCCCCATTCTTTCATTTATTCACCAGTTAGTCCTTTCCTTCTCATTTCTCTGTTACGTCCTTTCCTTCTCACTTGCCGTTAACTAACACTTAAAGGCACTAAAGTGAAGGGCAAATTGAGAATAAAATTTAGAAAACCCTTTCACTTTTTTCTGTTGACAGAAACTTTAAAAATTAAAAGATAATATATTACTAATAGGTGTTTAATTATGTTATTTAATTCCACCATTTTAGTAGTTTATTATGTGTTTTATCAAATTAAAATGATTAATTGCGTGTGGTTTGTTTACTTGTTGTAGGATTAAGGAAAAAAACTCAAAAAGAAGGAAGTTTGGGCGTGTTTCGGAAGAATTTTAGAGCTTGGGGTTCAATATTTCATGAGTCAAGCAAAGGAAAGGCCAAAAGAAGGAAAAACATTTTTTTTTAAATGTGCGGCCGCAAGGAAGTTTGGGCGTGTTTCGGAAGAATTTTAGAGCTTGGGGTTCAATATTTCATGAGTCAAGAAAAGGAAAGGCCAAAAGAAGGAAAAACATTTTTTTTTAAATGTGCGGCCACACGAAAGCACCGTGCGGCCGCATCCGAGCAGCCATGACATGGCAGTCATAGCAGGAAGATGGTGTTGGCGCACCATCTCACCCTTGTACCCACACCACGCGGGCAGAAACAGGCAGTAGCCCGATAGCAACAGCCATGTGGCCGCATGGTTGTACCGTGCGGCCGCATGACCCCTTTGGCATGAGAATCCCCAATTTTTTCCTTATTTAGCTAGTTTTCTTGGTACGACAAAACTCTTGCACATTTTTTATTCTTTTCTGAGGGATTTCAAACCTTATAAAAGGAAGCTAGCCTACACCTCATAGACGACCCCCGATATATATTCATACACTACATTACTTTGTTTGTTGAGGTTTTACATAGAAGTTTAATTCGGTTTTTGAGTTGAAGTTTTGGATCGAAGAATATTGATGTAATAATTCTTTTCCTCTATCTTATTCATCAAAACCCAGTGATGGATTCCTATTTTTTTTGTGCTATATTTTATTGATTATATGAGTAGCTAAACTTCTTTGATTGGGACAAACGATGTAGCCCCTTTATGAACGTTAGTTGTTTGTTTGTTGATCCAATGCCTAAGATTGGTTTCTAGTTAATTCTTTATCGTTGTTTTGTATGGCTTTAACTTATTTGGAGCGTGAATTTGTGAATGTTTATTGGTTTGTGTTGAATTTGAGAGAAGAATACATGAATTAAATGGCAATAGAGAACATTAATTTAGACAAGACAAAGAGATTTGCTTGTGGTTAGCGCGGTCACGTGAATCAAACTTCAGGGATATTTGCATGTGTTTATTGTTGTTAATGTACTTAAGAGAGTTGTTAACAAGCTCACTTAGAGATAGGTGAGGGGGGTCTAATGTAGTAGGATTAACTAACTTTGAGAGGGGTAGTTAATGAATTACGTGAAACTCAATCGTTAACTATGATTGATTTTTGTTGAATCAATAAATGGGTAGTTAGGGGAATCAATGGTGGTGAAGTTCTGAGTCCCAAGTTCACATAATTCTTGAAGAAACTTTCTAAGATAACTTGCTTCTTCTTAATTTGCTTAATTTTTACTTATACTTATTTATTTGCTTTTAAACACAAAATCCAAAACTCGATTGTTTCAACTAGAGCATGAGTTAGATATTCAGTACTTAAATCTTTTCTCGTGGGACGATAACCCGGACTCATAATCCACTTTATTACTTGTTCGACCCGTACACTTACAGATTTCACACACTTATTTACACGAACAAGTTTTTGGCGCCATTGTTGGGGATTGAATTTAATATTGATGGTATTCAATTTTGCTTTAACTTGAGACTTTATTTTTTGCTTTTTATTTTTACAGATTTGCATGCATAGGGGGAGTAACGAAGACTTACAACCATTCGATCCGGAGATTGAACAAACCTTCAAAACTAGGCACGGGCAACAAAAGTTCCTACAAAAAATGGCTGGAGTAGAAGGAGGTGATAATAATCAAGTTGCTCCAGGGAATGAGCCAGCTGCAGATGCTAATAGACTATTGAGGGAATATATCACGCCCACCGTTTGTAACAATTTGACTTGCTGAGTTCCACTAGCTGTAATTGCTGCAAATTATGAGATCAAGCCAAGGACTATTCAATTTGTAGGATGTTCAAAATGAATGGAGTCCCGGCTGAAACAATGAAAATGAAATTATTCTCATTCCCCTTGAATGGTAAAGTCAAGACTTGATTTTATGCTTTGCCTGCAAACTCAATTACTACTTGGACAAATCTTACACAAAAATTTATAGATAAATTCTTTCCACCGGGTTGAGTATTGAAAATAAGAAGGGAGATTACTTCATTGAGTCAAAATCAGGGAGAATGACTATTTAAGGCATGGGAAATGTACAATGATATGTTGAGAAGATACCTGAATCATGGAATACCTGATTGGCTTATCGTACAAACTTTCTACAATGGGTAGACTGATGAGAATAAAAAACATGCAGATTCAGCAGCAGGAGGTTCTCTCATGGATAAAACTTATGAAGAGGCATCTGATATTTGAGAAGATGGCAGCAAACAGCTACCAATGGTACACATATCGCTCAATGCAGAGGCTGGTGGAATTCATGAAATGGATGCTCTTACTTCTATCTCAGCATAAATAGCAGCTTTAACAAGAAAGGTGGATACTTTATCAAAGTAGTCTCCCAACGTGGTTCAAACATCTTCACTCTTTGATTCTTGCTGCGCAAACCATGCCATTACTAATTGTCCTCTTGCACATCTTGGTACATCTGACAGTGCATAGGTCAATTATATGGGGAAATAATCCAAGAAATATAAGTGGTCTATATTCACAGACTTACAATCCAGGTTGGAAGCAACATCCAAATTTCTTTTGGAAAGATAATCAGGTAGCCATTCTTCCTACAGGGTTTCAACAACAATAGGTGAAATGTAGCCCTCTAGAAAAGATGTTTCAGAAATTTTTAGATATCAACAATCAGTTCATTAGTAAAAAACTGAATAGACTCTCCAAAATAAAGGCGCTACAATTAAAAATTTGGAAACCCAAATGAGTCAGATGCCAAAGGTTGTGGCAACTGCCTAGATACAGAAATAAATCTAAGAGAGTAATTGCATACCATTACAGCTAGAAGTGAGTTATGGTTGCCAGAAATTAAGATTGAAAGGTCAGTTGCGAAGGAAAATTTAGTGCCAAAAGATATTAAACAATCTGAACAAAAGAAGGGACCAGTTAAAAAGGATAAAGTGGATAGACATGAAAAAGTAGACAGACTAGTAGCAAAAGCTTATGTGCCTCCAATTCCATATCTTTAAAAGCTAATGAAGCACTCGAAATTTCTTGAAGTATTCAGACAGCTGGACATAAATATCCTATTTGCAGAAACTCTAGCACAGATGCTTAAATACTTCAAGTTCATGAAGAAAGTTCTTTCTAACGAAAAAAAGTTAAAGTATTTCAGAACTGTACCTTTGACAGAGGAGTGCAGTGCAATATTGCAAAATAAACTACCTCCAAAATTAAAGGATCCAGGGAGTTTCAAAATACCTTGCACTATTGGACAGTTTAATTTTGATAATGTATTATGTGATCTTAGTGTAAGTATCAATCTTATACCTTTGTCTGTCTACAGGAAGTTAAACTTGAGAGATGCAAAAGCTTCAAATGTCTCATTGCAGCTAGCTGATAGGTCTATAAAATATCCACATGGGGTAGTTGAAGATGTGCTCATCAAAGTAGGCAAATTTATATTTCTGGTGGATTTTCTTATATTAGACATTGAGAAAGATCGGAACTTGCCTTTAATTTTAGGCTGACCATTCTTAGCTATTGGTCGGGCTGTAATTGATATTGAAAAAGGAGAACTCATCTTGAGGGTTGAAGAAGAACATGACACTTTTAATGTCTTCATACTCTTCATACCCATTGAACAACCCTCCAACTAGAAAGAGATATATCAAATTGATCATATTACTAGTAAAGTGGATGTTAAGGAAAAATTAAAGGAAAAGCCAAATGTTGAAGTTGCAACTAAAAGTAAGAAAAAGAAGAAGGTCTGGGTCAGGAAGTGGAAAATAAAAGAGGTTCATCTTTCTGACAGCATGCAAATCAAAGGCATTAGAGCCTTTCACAAGCCACCATGATATCTGACACAGTCAGGCTCAGGACTATAAACAAGCGCTTGGTGGGAGGCAATCCACCCAGTAACTTCAATCTTTTTTAGTTTCTTATCTTTTACTTGCTTATACTTTAGGCATTTTATTTTGATTACATGCACTTAGATTAAAATAAATGTAGGATTATGTAATTTTATTTATGATATTACGAATTAACTATTTAATATTTGCATTCATTGAAAATAAATATTTTCATTTTCTGCAATTTTCTTGACTCATTCCCTTCTTTTTGTTTTGTTTTTTGTCATTCTATATTGGAGACAATGTAAAACTTAAGTGTGGAGGGGTGTTTATGTCTTTGTTGAAGAATTTTGGTTGGACATGATGCGGTAACTTGTTAATTTCTGAAATTAAAAGAATGGTAGCTTCGTTGGAATTAGGATTTTAAGTAATGCGAGAGCTCAAAAAAAACAGTTTTGTACTCTTAGCCTGGAGAGATCCATAACACAATTTAATAAAGTGATCTCACACCTTCTATTTATTTACTTTGCCTGGAATTAGTTATAACTGGATTAAGTTAACGAATTTAATCCAGTGAGATTTTTAAGCCTTACACTGACACATATTTATCAGTCTCACTATCTTTGTTCATGTGTGATATTCTTCTACGGGTTTAAGTGTCTAGAGCTTGCTTTATTTCTCTTTGAGACTGTATTGCTACATGCATTATATGAATATAATTAAGGCATTTTTTTTATTAGCCACTTTAGCAAAAAAGCCTACATTATCAATTAATCTTTTGCATAGCCCCTTTCAGCCTGATAGCTTATTTTTCTTTCTTTACACCCCTTACTACTAGTCTTGAGTAGAAAATGATATATATACTTACCTTGCAAATGGACTACTGGAAATGTGATTACTTTTATTTCTTAGGAGTGGAAAAGAAATAAGTGTGGGAGAAGAGTAGAATGTTATTGGTGAGATGACGAGTTTAATTTGATTATGCGTAGGCTGGTGTGGTTTGGTTATGTCAAAGAGAAAGAAAGAATTGATAAAAAAAAAAAAAGAAAGAAAGGAGTGACAACAAATAGAAAGGCCAAGTGTAATCAAAAAAGAAATTTTTGGGGGGAAAAAAAGAGAACAAAAATTGGAATAAAGGGTTGAATTCTTTTTGAAATAACGGCTTGATTTTCTTTTGAAGGTTGTAAGTGCTTTTATTGTATAGGTGATGTTAGAAATTATAAAAGAATGCAGAGAGCAGTGGTTTCACTTGGGGTACAATTGTAAATATTTTAAATTTTGTGTTCCACTAGTTTCAATGTTTCATTAGCCTCACTTTTCAAAATTTTCCACCTTAAACATTAGCCTCATTACAACCTTAAAAGACTTTTTTATTTGTGTGACGCGTGTGCACCTGAGTGGTAGAGAATGAGAAATTTTGCAAACTAATGGTAGAACTTTCCTGTGGACAGAATTTTGAGTGTAAACACATAACCCCTGAAACACTTGAGCGAAAAGTGGATTTATCCGTGAGGGTCAGCCTATTTGTTCTATGTTATTTCAGGTAAAAGTTGTTTTTAACAATTCTCAAAGTTGTTTGAGTACTTTTATTCATGACATTTTATGAGTTTTCAAAGGCTAATTATTATTTGTGAAAAACAAAAAGAAAGGAAAAAAATATATATTCTCAAAACTCTTGCATTGCTTTAAAGCTTTTTTTATTAGGCGAGCTACCTCGATTTGTTATAAGTTTAATATTGTGTTGTTTGCCTTATGTCTAATTGAGGGAGTCCAATAGTTATGTTTGTGTTTTTTTTTTTGTTTTTGTTTATTGTTCGAGGATTAACAATAGTTTAAGTGTGGGGGAATTTGATAGGTTTTTAATTATGTTATTTAATTCCTCCACATTATTAGTTTATTATGTATTTTATTAGATTAAAATGATTAATTATGTGTGGTTTGTTTACTTGTCATAGGATTAAGGAAAAAAACTCAAAAAGAAGGAAGTTTGGGCGTGTTTCGGAAGAATTTTAGAGCTTGGGGTTCAAGATTTCATGAGTCAAGAAAACAAAAAGCCAAAAGAAGAAAAAAAAAGCTTTTTTAAACTATGCGGCCGCATCTGAGCAGCCGTGACATAGCAGTCAAGTCAGGAAGATGGTGCCAGCGCACCATCTCACCTATGCCCCCGCATCACACGGGCAGAAACAAGCCGTAGCCCAACAGCAGCAACCATGCGGCTACATGGCCCCTTTGGCTCTAGAATTCCGAATTTTTCCTTATTTCGGTAGTTTTCTTGGTACAACAAAACTCTTGCACGGTTTTTATTCTTTTTTGGGGGGTTTCAAATCTTATAAAGGGGTGCTAGCCTACACCTTATAGACGACCCCCCATATACATCCAAACATTACATTACTTTGTTTCTTGAGGTTTTACATAGAAGTTTAGTTTAGTTTTTGAGTTGAGTTTTGGATCGAAGAATATTAGTGCAATAATGCTTTTCCTACAGCTTATTCAGCAAAACCCAGTGATAGATTCCTATTCTTTTGTGCTTTATGATTATATGAGTAGCTAAACTTTTTTTCTTAGGACAAACGATGTAACCCCTTTGTGAACTCTAGTTGTTTGTTTGTTGATTCAATACCTAAGATTGGTTTCTAGTTAATTCTTTATCGTTGTTTTGTACGGCTGTAACTTGTTTGGCGCGCGAATTTGTGATTGTTTATTGGTCTATGTTGAATTTGAAAGAGGAATACATGAATCAGATCAGGCAATAGAGAACATTAATTTAGACAATATAAAGAGATTTGTTTGTGGTTAGCGCGGTCACGTGAATTGATCTTTGGGGATATTTGCATGTGTTTATTTTTGTTAATGTACTTAAGAGAGTTTTTAACGAGCTCACTTAGATATAGGTGAGGGGTCTAATGTAGTAGAATTAACTATTTTCGAGAGGGGTAGTTAATTAATTACTTGAACCTCGATTGTTAACTATAATTGATTTTTGTTGAATCAATAAACGGGTAGTTAGGGGAATTAATGGTGGTGAAGTTGTGAGTCCCAAATTCACATAATTCTTGAAGAAACTTTCTAAGATAACTTACTCTTCTTAATTTGCTTAATTTTTACTTATACTTATTTATTTGCTTTTAAACACAAAATTCAAAATTCGATTGTTTCAACTAGAGCGTGAGTTGAATATTTAGTACTTAAATATTTCCTCGTAGGACGATAACCCGGACTCATAATCCACTTTATTACTTGTTCAATCCATACACTTGCGGATTTCACACACTAATTTCCATGAACAATTACCACTACAAAATTTAGTCATCGCACCACATTTTAACCCCATCACAAATAAGAATTAAATTTGATAGATACATCACATTGAATTTACATCTTAACCAACATAAATAAAAATAGAATAAAGACAAAAATTAACATAAAATATAAAGTGTGGTGCATATTTTACAGACCTCATTCTCCACATTTTTTCATGCTGCAATCTTATAGATCTTGCTAGAAGACAGTGAAGAGTGGCTGAGATGGATTCTGGAATCAAAAATATGTTCAAGGAAGATGATGGAAGTCTAGTTTGGTTTTATAATTGGGATGGTTTGTAAATTCAATTTTACGAAAAGTAATTCAATGCCAACTGTTTGTTTCTATTTTACAAGGAAAAGGGTCACCGTCTTGAATGTTGTTGCCAGAATCGACTAATAAAATTTAAAAAAAGAAAAAGAAAAAGTTTGATCAATTCTGATTAATTTGTTTATCATCTTTAAACTAAAAAAGAAAAAAATGGTGCCATAATCCACTCAGCGCTGTTGGGAATTGAAACAAAAGAAATAGTCGTCGGAAGAAAGGTTCGATGTAACACGGCTGGAATGCATTGGATGCAAACTAAAAAAGAAAAAGAGTAGATTTCAATGTGGTGTGAAAATAAAAATAAAAACAATGAATAACATATTTAAATGAAGGTTATTAGCGTAATTTTGCTTAATATCATTTAAGTAATTAATACAAGAAAAAAAAAACGTAACTTGTGGTTTGACAATTAAATCTTGTAATGGCAATATAATCTACCAAAACTAAAAATGTAAGAAGAATTCTATAATACATGTATATGCCTCTCAAGCCGTAATCTCGTGCATGAATAATTCCATAACATTGGAGGGAAGACTTGTAGTTAATGAAATATGAAAACTCAATTGGTTGGTGTCAATAAGCTTTCTCTTATTAATTGCTTGTTGTTACAGAATTTGAGAGCATATGGCTGAATAATTTCTACATGTGAATATGAATGTAAAAGCCCAATACAAAAGCCTGAAATTTTGCCTGAAGTTTCAAAGAAGGCAGATGGATGGAGAACAAGAGGTGGTTCAATAATGCACTTATGGCTTCACATGCTCCCGCTAGATACACAAGTTACAAGTGGGTCATCTTACTGTACAAGAGGTGAACAAGAGGTGATTTGACAATTTACATGTGGGCTATTTTACTGTACAACAAACCACATGCGAGCTGTTTAATAATCTGCTGCATGTGCGCTTTTGGTAGAATATCCCAGCAAACGGATTGCCAGAGACCATTAGAACTACTCTAAAGTGCGATATATAATAAAAAGGTAAAAACAAAAAATTTTTACTCTGGGATCTTGATGCTTAATTATTAAACCTAGTTTAATTAATTAAATTATCATATAAGGAGATTGCATCATAATTATATATTTCACTAATGATAAATTGCAATCTAATTCTTCATGTTTTATTTTCATCAACGGCTTGATAAATAAAGAATAAAGCCTTCTTGTCCTTCTTGGGATCCTCCTTCAACTCATTAATTTGTTGTTGAGTATGAGCATCTTGGTCTTGTAGTTCAACAAAACCATTCTCTATAATATCCCATAAATCTTGAGAACCATATAAGACTTTCATTTGTTAACTCCACAGACTATAATTCTTCCCATCAAACCGAGGAAGGTGAGGTTGCAACATACTATTGTTGGATGTCATATTACAACGAAGCTCTGGTACCAATTTGTTGGAAGCACCTGGTGAACCCAATTAAAAAAAAAAATCACTCACAAGTATGTGATAGAAACTCAAGAGAAGAATATTGTTCTCTTTAAAACTCCCAAATAATTTCTCAACTCAAATGTGATTTTACTCTCCGATTCTCCCATGCGTAAAGTACAATCGATAAACCCTTTTTATACTACTAAATCAAAGTACATCAATTTAATACTTCAATTAATAAACTAGTAACATCCTTCAATAAAAATCTTATTCAATGGATCTTTAACAAACATGAAATTTCTCTTCATCAGCGATGAATTCTAAACGCATGTAACTTATTCATTAAACCAAAATTGATGTTGAAAAGCTGAAAGTGTAATATTATTATGAATTCTAAAGCTAATGAGCAAAATAGAAGCACGACTAAGAACTTTCCCTTCCTGTAATCTTTAGAGCAAGATTAATGTGAGGGCAAAATCTCAAAGTGAAAAAATCCAAAGTGAAAATTTGAAGGGGAAAAAACCTATTTGGAAAAGAGGGGAAAAAAATCAAAGAGGTAAGACTAATTACAAGGGTAAAAAAACCCAAAATGGGGCTAAATTTGGTCCTTTTTTTTACCTTTTTCCTTATCAAAAGTGCCAAAATCCACTTTTTTCAACCTATACATTATTTGGCTTAAGCGGGAAAAAACCCAAAAATATGTATTATTTGCATACATATAAACAGAAGGGGGAAAACCCAATTTTCTTCAAATTTGGATTTTTTCCCCCACTGTGATGGGAGGAAAGTATACAGAAATTCCTTTGAAGAAATAATTGGAAGATTTTTCAGCAACCTTCACATGGGAGGAAAAGATGCAGAAATATCCTTGAAGCAATAATTGAAAGATTTGTTGTAAAGGCCCAGTTCAAAAAGCCTGAAATTTCACCTCAAGTATCGAAGAAGGTAGCTGGTGTAAACCCGTTAATAATAATGCATTTGTTTTTTGGTTTCACATGCTTTAAAGTGCGGTGGTACAAAAAGGTGAAACAGAAAATTTTTACTCTGGGGTCCACTTTGATGCTTAATTAGTAAAACCTAGTTATCATATAAGAGAAGATTGCCCCATGGTATGTGTTATAAAACGCTCGTATAAATCTTGTCTAGACGATACTTATATTCAGGACTTCAATTTACGCTTCACTATGTCTTGTGCTTTATCACGTATTTATCTCACTTTATCATATATTAATGTACTTAAACGTGCTTAGACTCAAGGCTTGATACACTTTTTTCACGCATTACGTTTTTTAGAACATTAATCATAGTAATACATATCACTAATGATTAATTGCAATCTAAGTCTTCAAGTTTTACTTTCATATTTATATTTATCTTCCGATTCATTTTTGTCATTCTACAAGAATGAACTCCATTTTTAGCTTCTCTTTCATGTTGAAAAATGGAAATGGGAATATTTTTCTTTTTTGCTTGAAACCCCACGAATTTTAGACCCAAAACTCAAAGAGTCTAGCCTCTATGTTTACGTAACTATGTTGCTTTTACAAGAAGCATTCATACCCCCTCTGTCCCACAAAGATAGTTTAACAATCATTTTTTAATTTGTGTGAAAATAACTATTGAAGTATCTTTATAGGACGGATAAAGTAATATAATTTTGTATGTATACCTGCTATGGGTAGAAACTTCATTGAAGTCATATAAAAGAGCAAAGATAATCTTCCCTCAAAAAAGCGTAGTAGAAATAATCTAGAACCGTGCTAATTCATCACATGATGTGGGAAAATTTAGACATTAACGGTAACAGTAGTGTGGGCTGTGGTACAATTTTTTTCCTTTTTAATTGGACTACATGATCATGAGAATTATTCATGTTGCAACCGTCTAAAGTTGTAGATACTGAAAAGAGATTGACTGCCCTTTCAAAGAAAGAGCAGAGAGAGAGAGGAGTTTTGGTGCACTTTCCTAGAAATTCTTGAATTATATGCGGTCAAGTTAAGGAAATAAAGTCGGGTTCTTTACGGAGCCTGATTTTTAAACACAGACTAATACTTCACCTGACATAAACTACACGACAGCATCTCATTAGAAACCAGGCTTCGTAAAGAACCCGACCCTGGTTGAATTATGTATAGTCTTTTTCTTAGTTGGGGGGGGGGGAGGGAACTATACGTAATTATAAATTGCAAGACCAACAATGTTATGCATTTACCTTGAATAATTCTACTTAGACAAAAAAATAAACAGAAAGAGCGACAAAATTGATGTGTCCTATGTGATTAGTGTTGGTGTAAAAATAATGTGATGTGTTGAAAAATATGATGATGCCATGTGTCAGTTTTGTTAGAATTTTTGTATGTGTTTTTGTTTAAATAGTACAACTCGTTTATCTTTTCATGAGAACCATTCGGGATATAATTTTGTATGCATATTGCTATAGATAGAAGCTTCGATAAAGTCACAAAAAAAGGGTAGAAATGGTTAATTAGCACAATATAACCCTAATCTTTCATCTTATATTGTGCAATATGACCCTAGCCTTTCAAACTTGACGATTATAACATCAAATCTCAACTTTTTTTGGGCAATTTAACCTTTTTATTTGAAAAAAGACATTAATACCCTCAAATTCTACAATAAATAAATAAACAAAAATCACAAATATGAAATTTCAGTTTTCCTTTTTAAAATACTAAAAAATCCCATGTAGTAATGGTGAGAAGAGGGGGGGAGTCCAAACTCAATGAGAGTTTGTCCTGAATGGAGTAGTATTTTTAGAATATGCAAACCTAAAGAGGGGGGTGGACGAAGGACGCCCCACCACAATTCTCTTGTGACAATCCGTTTAATTATAATAAAAATGTGGAACAAATGAAAAATTTTGAAAATGAAAAATAACAAAATAAATGGATCAATGGACAAATTGAAAATTCGGTCAAATTAGCCCTATCAGAACATCGATCCTATCCGCACTCGCATTAATCAGATGGTATGGTGTATTAATATGCCCGATGCCATCGTTAAATTCTATGAGTTGTTTTTTCTAAATGCAGCCAAAATATAATTTTTCTTATATTTATCTATTTTTTAATTCAATTAAAATTTAAGGTTGGAAAAAAATTGAGGGCTATTATAGTTTTTTAAACTAAAAAGGTTAGAATGCACCCAACGGATGAGATTTAAGGTTAAAATTATCAAGTTTCAAAGGTTATGGTTAGATTATACAATAAAATAAAAGGTCGGGGTGGATTAGCGTCAATTAGCCCGTAGAAATAATCTAAAACCATTTTAGTGCATCTAATCTCATGATTATATTACTACTACAAAATTTAGTCATCCCACCATATTTTAACCCCACTACAAATAAGAGTTAAATTTGATAGATATTCACATTGAATTTACATCTTAACCAATATAAATTAAAATATAATAAAGACAAAAATTAACATAAAAATACAAAGTGTGGTGACATTTTCCAGATCTCATTCTCCATATTTTTCTCATGCTGCAATCTTAAAGTTCTTGCTGGAAAACAGTGAAGAGTGGAAAGGTGGCAGAGATGGGTTCTGGAATAAAAAATATGTTCAAGGAAGATGACGGAAATCTAGTTTCGGTGTGGTTTGTAAATTCAATTTTAAGTAATTCAAGTGTTGATAGATCTCAAGAGAGTGCCAACAATTTGTTTCTATTTACAAGGAAGAGGGTCACCATCTTGAATGTTGTTGCCAGAATCGACAAATAAAAAAAAAAAAAAGTTTGATCAATTTTGATTAATTTTTTTATCCTCTTCGAACTTAAAAAGAAAAGATGGTGCCATAATCCAGTCACCGCTATTGGTACTACAATTGAAATAAAAGCAATAGTGGCCGGGAAAAAGGTTCTAGGAAACAGACAGCGAGAAAGCTTTGGATGGAAAATAAAAAAGAAAAAGAATAGATTTCAAGTCGACTGGAGTCGCGTGTCTCAAAGAATTTCGGGCCACAAAATATATGATTTACATGGGAGTAAAATAGGTCATCGGAAAGCTTATCAAGTCAGGAGTCCAACACAAGTTTCAGATCTCAATTCCAAGTTTCCTGCTAAAAGTTATGGACATTGGCTGTGTAGAATGAGGCCTCATGCGGCCGCATGGAGCTTGCATGTGACCGCACCCGTGCCCAGAAGTTCGGCAAAATCATCACAAAGAGCCATGCGGCCGCATATTAATCTTGTGCGGCTGCATCGACCCTACGCACGAGAATTTCTGATTTTTTGTCTTTATTTCCTTAGAACTCTTTTTTATGCTTTAATTTGTACACGGTTTTTAGACCTCATAAAAGGACGTCTAGCCTAGTCTTCAAGGGGAGGAGACACAATACACAATACACCATAAGAAAGGGGGAGAAAAACATAAGACATTTGGAGGCTTGGGAATCAAGTTCGACATTCAAAAAGGAGAAGCTTGGTGCAAGAGTTCTTCATCTTATTCAAGAGCTAATTACCCGGGTTATGCGCTTTATTTATTTGTATTTTTCATTTATGATGTGTAATTGATTCTGAGTTGGGACGAGGGATGTAACCTGGTTGAGACTATAGTCATGTTTTTCATGCTGAATTTATGCAATTAATTCTTATGTTAAATTCTTATTGGTATATTGTTTTGTTTTCATCTATGTGGCCACTGGATGAATGAGTGCATGGATTTTTGTTGAACTCGAGAGAGGAATATTTAAGCTAGCTTATGCAATAAGAATCATTAATTTAGACAAGACAAAGAGATTCGCTTGTGGCTGGTGCGATCACATAGGGTGAACTTCGGGAAGGCTTACATGAATATCTTATTGATTAATGCACTTAAGAAAGTTGTTAACGCGCTCACTTAGAGATAGGTGAGGGGGCCTAATTTTGTAGGATTAGCTAACTTTGAGGGAAGTAGTTAGTTAATTTCGTGAGATTCGATCGGTAACATGGATTAGTTGTCGTTAGACTAGGTGGTCTAACTATAGTGAAGTCGTGAGTCTTGACTCATATCCATCATATATTTCCCTCTATATCTTTTTATATATTTTATTTTCTTAATTTTATTTATTTGTTTATTTATTATCTTTTCCAAAACACAAAATATTTGATCATTAAAATAAAGTTGGAACTAATAATTTCGATATTTAATCTGATTCTCGTGGGAACGATAACTCGGACTTATTGTCCACTGTATTACTTGTTCGACCTGTATGCTTGCGGAGTTCACACACATTTTACACGAACAATGTTAGAGGAAAAAAATTGAAAAATAGATTTCTGTTGTTGACCTGGGAAGATTCATAACACGATTGAATTAGTGAACTCACCCCTCCTATATTGTTGTGCCTGGAATTGATCATGACTAGATTGGGTTGACATATTTAACCTGGTGAGATTTTTGAACCTTTGAATGACACATCCTTATTAGTCTCACTATCTTTGTTCATGTGTGATATTCTTCTATAGATTTGTGTATCTAGAACTTACTCTATTTCTCTTTAAGGCTGCATTGTTATATGCATGATATGAATATGATTAGGTCACTATTTCTTGATTAACCACTTTAGCCAAAAACCTACCTCATTAATTAATTATTTTTGCATAACCTCTTTGAGCCAATAGCTTATTTTTCTTTCGTTATACTACTTAATACTAGTCTTGAGCAGGAAACAATATATATCCTCGCATTGTTAATGGACTAGCGGAGCTGTGATTGCTTTTATTACTTGGGGATGGAAAAGAAATAAGTGTGGGAGAGGAGTAGAATGTTGTTGATGAGGTGATGAGTTCAATTTGATTATGTATAGGCTGGTGTGGTTTGATTATGTGAAAAAGAAAAAAAAATGAACTGATGGATAAAAAGAAAAAAAGAAAAATCATGAAAGAGTTTATGAACAGGAAAAATGTTTGAGTACGAGAATGACAAAAAAAGATTGATTTGCAAAAAGAGTTGAAGAAAATAGGAAGTGGCAACAAAGTTTTGTCAAAAAGAAAGTTATGGAAAAATAGAAAAAAAAAAGAATTGAAATAAAAGGGTGATTTCTCATTTGTGAAATGGAGGCATGATTTACTTTTGAAGGATGGAGGTGCTCTTATTGTGTAGGTGA
>CAVNYN010275017.1:0-21926 GCA_963692815.1 Nyctanthes arbor-tristis
GCTAAATCCACCCCCCCCCCCCCCAAAACCCCCACCCAAAAAAAAAAAAAAAAGGAGAAAAAAAGAGAGAAAATAATCATTAAATTTTATTTGTCTTAATTAGTTCCTACTTCTATCGGTCTATTTTGGACCAGTTTTGGATTAAAGTTCACTTGCATTAAGTACGCTTCGTGATATCATTCTTAAGATCTTAAGCCATACTTTAATAATGCACATTTCAATTTGCAAAATTAACAAATGATGACGTCGTATTAAATGACGGCTTGGAAGAGGTGCAACGATGACTTTTTACCTGACCAGTCTTATTTTCAAACTATATTTTTCCATCACTAGGATATCCTACAACTCAAGGACAGAGGAATAGGCTGGAGCAGGACTGGGAGACGACTTGCACCGACTGGCGCATGTGTCAACCTTTCGTATTGCAGCACAGCACACACTGCATGCCCCAGTAGTAGCATCTTTTAGTTTTTCCAGTATTTTGACTTGTAATTCAAATTATTTTCAGTTATTATGATGCATTTCAAATCATAGAGGCATCTATGAGGCATTGTTGTTTGCAACTTATGGAAAAATTGCATTGATGTCTCTGTATAGATATTTCATGCGTTGAATTAGAGATGCATAATATATTCAGTATTTCCGATTTTCTCGTCTCCATTCTTACTGCACCCATTTCTTAAACTCAATTTTCTTTTGCATTATGATCCAGAATATTCATCTTTACACAGACTTTCATTTACGTTTGTACTCATCTTTAGTTTTTGGAATATTGCTGTAATGTTATTGGTGCATAAACACCAATAAACATCACATTCATTCCATCGTATCCAAAAGGCATATCTGGATCCATTTGTGCAAAAGCCAAAATGTGCGAGGGACATATCATCTCAAGGGGATTAATTTGTTCACTGCCATACTCTTCTGTCCAGCTTGAATTTAATCGACATTGGCAAGACTTCCCTATGAGCATCAACTTGGGAATTATGAAAGAAGATGGGAAGGATTAGGCCGCAAAACAAAATAGTTCGAGTGAGAGATTACTTCCTCATTTAGCCTTACAGTTTACCGCTCTTTCTAGTTTAATTACAAATTAATCGGTAGAAACGTTATGTTTTGCATTGCATGTTTGCTTCTATGGGTAGGAATTCTTTTCTTTCCATTTTTTATGGGATTATTATGCCCTTACATATATAGATCATATTATTTATGAACAGAATCATTCAGTTCCACCTAAAGTCAACTAGAATGAACTAGACCTAAGTTGTGCAACCATACTACCACAGTTGGGGTCAAGATGGAGAGAAATGAATTCAACCCTAGTCGAGATAGAGGATGAGTCAGTGATGACCCTTTAGAGGTGCGAGTTGATCTTGTCATAATCTATATTATGATTTAGTATGTATAGATGTAATTTATGAGAAACTTTTCATTAGCAATGCATGAAAATTACTCTTTGGCATTCTTTATGCTAAATATGAAAGTGGTGGCACATTCACAAAAATAAAACACAGAGGAATAGATGGGAGCCCACACAAGCAGTGGAGAGCATTTGGTTTAATTCAATGCAAAGCGAAAAGCCTTTTACCAAGGCTTGCCACCCTGCAAATCCTCTTGAAAGAGAGGGATGCCGGCAAGAACACAGTCACAACTGGTGCATGACTACCATCAACTCGTGCTATGAGGTGTTGATTAAGTCCTGCAAGAGTAACCCATTAACTTTTTTCCTGCTGAAAGACCCTTCCACTCGACACAATCGCAACACCAAAGCTGAACTTTGGTCCCTACTTAATGAGTGAGTTTTGCAGTGAAGCAATCTTCTGTATTTGCACTCAAGGACCACTCTCCATCTAGCACGAGTAGTAATGCATCACAACAATAAACATTGGTGGCACAGATGTGCATCAAGACTTGGGGTACGTATCTTAATCATCAATATGCTTGAATACTTAAAACTGTTCAAACATGTGTTTCATCATGATATAAATTTCTATGACATTAGTAGAGCCTATTGAATGTTTCTTTGACATAATCAACCCCCTTTATTAACAGTCTTAGCTAAGAGAATGGCAAGAGCACCATGCAAAGCAATGAATTCAAAGAATTCATTTATTTCAAGAATTTTTTAATTAGTTTAAATTCTTAGAAACTCAATTATAGAAATTCTTATTAGGCTTTTGAAGATGCTAAGAAGACTTTCTTATCTCAAAATTTTTTAAATATTGATTGCAATGTTTTGGATATTTTTTACAATAACTTTTAGCCACTTTATGTTTTTAAGTTGATAATTTTTGCAAGTTTTTTATTTCTCCACACTTGTGATCAGATTATTTATTTATTTTTACCATAATTAGCAATTGATTCTTAACTGTCATTACTCCAAGGGTAAAGGGCAAATTCACCGAATTTGTGGCATGGTTCAAAATTCTTGTACCTTTAAAAAAAAAATTATGGACAAGAAGCTGAAAATGAAGATGAAGAAGAAAAATTTAAATGCTCAGGTGTTTATAATCTAAGGTATTACTCTGTTTTCCTTTTGATAGTTTCCGAGAGATAACTGTATCAGTATTAGGGTTGTGACTTGAGGCAGATTGGTTGTATTGGACACTTAAAAGTAGTTGCGTTCCAATGCTATGATGTTAAGAAGAACCCATTGATGCTAGAGCCTAGAGAAGATTATCTACTGATAATTAGCTCCAATCAAGAGGAACTAAATGCCAACAGATGGAAGTAGAGGATCTGCAATAAAAGAGAGCTTGTATTTTGAGGAGGCTGACAGCTGACTTTGTAGGGGAAAAGACGAAACTTGTGGTCAGATGCTATAAGTGACAGCCTTGGCAAAGAATGAATTGCACACTTCCATTATTGGCAAAGCCAAATATATGTACAGATCCTACAAGCCTAATTATGGTAGTAATGTGTGCTGAGGAACAATCCTATTTGACTGGTAAACAAGAGAATGTTAAGAAACTACTGTGCTTTGGATTAAGAGATCTTTTTCTATCAGTTACATATGCATAAACCATATGCATTACTCTGGCTTCCCGAATGAAATGAAAATTTAGTAGGAACACAAAAAATTAAAATTTCACAAGCATTACAACATCAGCTTTTGGATGCAAGCATCACAACATCCACCAACTCAGTATTCAAATTTCATACCTAGATTACAAAATGAAATAGGTACTCTCCAAGTCTATTCTGGACATGTTAAAAAATGCTAATGAAAAATATTCACCGATGCATGCACACACAAGTACTAGATACATTTTGATTTGAAACCAGATTAAGGCTTCAATTTGACAGAGAAGGTACATAAATTCTTGAATCAAACATCGATGTGAAATACATGCAATGCCTGCTGTTTAGAGAAAGGTATTTGGTGAGAAGAGTCTTCACGTTTCCAAAGTAATAATGCTAAAAGGATAATTATTTAAAAGAAAGATATGCTCTCCATGACTTGTTGGATTTCTTGAAGTATATGCTTGCAAAGATGATAGATTAAATAGCCCGTCCATTGAAAGTCAACTACTTATGACCTTCATTCCCATAAAACAGGGAAATCTAGTTGTACTTAGACAGCAAACAAACACATCTGATCCCCAATAAAGTTAGGCCAACAGCAAAATATGCACCCATCTTCCAAACTAACAAAAAAGAAGACCAGTATAGTCCGTATAGAGATAGGCATTACCACATCTATTTAGTGAATATGCATTTGTGCAAGATAAATGCAAGTTTAAACTTCTCTAACACGGAACACATATACAAAGGCTGCAAAGGAGAGGTAACATTTGAAATTGGAAGCAACAATTTGTTGAGACACCTATTTAGATAGAGGCCAGAAATCAAGAAATAGGGAACCAGTACAATTAGGAGTGGGCACAATTTTTAAAAACCAACCCAAACCACAAAATCAACCCGCTATGGTTGGGTTGGTTTGGTTTCCTAGTCCAATGAGTTGGGTTGGTTTTTAATTTACTGGTTTTAGTTAATTGTTGGGTTGGGTTGGGCCGGGTTAAGTAAATCCATTTAGAACCAATTCAACCCGCTTCTTGTCTTGTGCTAAACCACATTCCTCTTCTCTTATTCCGAGGCTGCATCCTTGTACCACTATCCATATTGCCTCCGCCCATTTGCAATATGCCTTGCTAGACAAGAAAACTTTCCTTTATAATTATTTATTTTTATTTTTTGTTTTTGTTCCCACTGGCCACATGTGCAAATTGATCACTTTCAAACTCAAAGTTTTTCAAAGTTATAATTTTTCAATAATTTTTCAATAAGGAGCTGAAGATTGAGGATATGCCTCGTCGAGAAAAGTTTAAGTCATCTAATTTCGTTGGAGAATTTATTTATCTATCTATTTATCTATATTTTATAGTTTTGGTTTCTTTTGGTCTTTACTTGATTTTGGTAATATTTTTAGGGTACTTCGAGTCAGAGATTATTAATTTGATTTTAGTTCTTTTTCATCTCTCTTCCTTCTTTCTTTACAGTCGTGTAAAGTTTTACTTATTTTTATTATTGAGTCATTATTTTTTTATTTTTTTATTTTTTTTTTATTTTTTGGTATTGAGTCATTAAATTACTTATATTGATTCATTATTATAACATTGTTACATATATTTGATTTGTCTTGAATCATTAAAGAAAGTACAATAAAAAAATCATTATATAACACATTAGGTATATACTCGATCCATGTCAAACCTAAAAAAGGCAACATTTTAATTAAATGTGATTTCTCTATATGTGGCTTTTTAGATTTTTTCATATGTGATTTTTTATTAAATTGTAACAAAATTGTAACACAAAGATAACTTTTTTACCTAAAAACTGAGATGTTAATAAATAAAATATTGTGGAATGAAAAGAAAATATATTAATAATTTATGAAATGAAATTTTTAAAAAGAAGCCCTTTGACCCACCGCTTGATGCACTGTTTCGCACTATATTTCCATCGTTTCGTCCCGAACAAACCTTTTGAAGTATTTTTGAAAACTTGTCTTTAATTTAAGGACATTTATATGTAAAGATCACAAATAAAAATAGAGAAAAAACCGACCTATGTAAAGATCACAAATAAAAATAGAGAAAAAAACCGACCCGAACTGACTTGAAGCGGTTCAGGTTGGGTTGGTTCCTATAAATAGATGGGTTGGTTGGATCGAACATATAAAACCAAATGAAAATGGTTTGGGTTGGTTTTGTCCCAAAACTAGCCCAACCCATCCCATTGCCCACCCCTAAGTACAGTAGAAGTAAAAAGAAGGGAAAAGAAGGTGTCTCTGGAGTTTTCATGTGGAAGAGAAAGTGCTGCAAAGAAGAGGGATAGACTATGAATATATGATCATAATGGTTTATGTAATCAAAAGATCAGAAAAACTGAAGCAACATTCTAGGAAGTAAATTTAAATTAGGATTTAAGAGGATTTTCCAGTATGCAGCCTAGACAATACAGACAGTGGAATGAGCACTGGACCAATGTATGCAGAACGTTCCTAAGGTATTGAAATTCGACTCAGAACGTTCCTAAGGTATTGAAATTCGACTGCTAACTTCATATATGATATACCACATATCTCATTATTTTTTCCTTCATCTATCTTGTTTGCTCTTCAAAACAGAACCCTAAGGAAGCTATTGCATTCGGGGGCCAATGAATATATTTGGCATTCAGCAATTACAGGTAAACTTAATTCAATTTAAACATGAGTTCTGTACTGAATGTCCCCAAAAATATTGTTTTGAATGCAAATATTTAAAAAAAAAAAAAAAGAAAAAAAGGAAAGGGAAATAAAGGTCCTCCCCATGCTACTCAAAATTCATGTAATATTCTGGGCATAAACCGAAAATCAAGACCTAAAGGGAGGTGAATTACCCGAAAGTATTTGCCAGATCCTCTATGCACGAGTCCTCCGTCAGCTATTTTTATCTGCAGCATTGATAAGCAGAATCATGGCATTGGGTATTCGAAATCCAGGACAAATTTGGCTTAATTATTGAACATTTCCATTGATTTATCAATCTCCCATGAATCATAAATACGAAAAAAATTGGACATCACCCGTCTGGGTAAAAACTGTCATCTTATTCTTATGTGTTGGCACCCCGTTATAGGGCCACTCATAAAAAACCACCCCGTCCAGTTCCATGGCTAAAGTCTGGTAATGGCAGTGGCAGACGGGCTGGGTGTAATAGCTTCTTGTTGCCAACTATGTGACGGTGAACGTATGGTTAGGGACGGCAGATTTAGTCCGAAAACCCCGATTGGGAATAGGGCGGAGTCGTGGTACGAAGTTATGTCCTGAATCACTAGTGGGGCGGGAACGGGTTTTGGTTCCCCTCCCCGACTCCGCCCTGAAACCCCATTTTTTGGTTTTTTGTTTTATTTATTAAAAATATATATTATTAGGTCTCAAAATATTATTATTTATATAATATTATTAGGTCTCAAAACATTATTATTTGTATTAAAATTACTTAATTATTATTTGTTTATTAAGTCTCAAAGATTATTATTTGTATAAAAATTACTTAGTTATTATTTGTCTTGGGCCCAGAGATAATGTCCAATATTGGCCCTAACAACCCACTTTCCCTCTCAAAATTTTGAGCTTTAATTGGCCCTTTTTATAAGAACCATATGAAGGTTTAGTTTAACTTCACTTTCGATGTAGGATTCTATTTGCCTTTACACTACATCAATATGGGAAGACATCCTACATCAGATTTATAGAAAAGTAGAATAAGACTAACTCATTATAAAACTTGATGTTTGTGACACAAATATCTTAGGTTAATAGGTCTTGTCTTGTATATAACCTAAATTATTTTCTTATACATGTACCTTATTGGACTAATATTTCGCGTGTGTGTGATTTAAATTAAAAAAAATTTAAAATTTTGAGTTAGGGATCGGTGATTTTCTTTTCCCCGACCCGTCCCTGCGCCCGTCCCACCCTGCCCTGCCCTGCCCTGATTCAACTGAGGATCGGGGCGGTGTAAAAAAAAAATCAGGCCAGGGTCGGGGGAAGCCAAACCCGACCCTGACCCGCCCTGTTGCCATCCCTACGTATGGTCCTTTTTGCTTTCTAAGCGATTGTTAATGGGCTGTTTCGCTCAACTCATATCCAAGTAAGGACTAGAAACTAGTCGGCCGGATTTGGCGGCCCTTGCTTGACCCACAAAAGCCCAAGCTGAACCAACTTGCCACACATCGGTCTGGGCATCGGGTGGGTTAGGTCGAGTTGGGCCCAAACCCGAAACTGAGCTGATTAAAAGTCGGTTTGCCAAATTATAAACGAGACCGGCCCGTCAGACCGGGCAACCCAACCCAAACCAACTCGCAATGAGTCGATTTGGATCGGGTCAGGTTTGGGCTGGACCTTATTATTATTATTATTATTTAGCTTAGAATTAGCCCGAGTTTTCCTCTTTTTTTTTTTGGCCCATTTTTATTCCATATGTATTGAAGCCCAGTAAAGAAAAGAAGAACAAAGGAACCCTAACATCTTCTTCTCATCAATGCAGCCAGCCTACCAATCTCTCTCTCTCTCTCTCTCTCTCTCTCTCACTCGCTCTCTCGTCTATGTATCAAGTGGCGCAGCAGCAACAACGACATAGCAGCATCAGCAGCGGAGTGAGACCGAGCAGACGCAGACGGCTGCGTGAGTGAGCTACAGTTCGGTTTCATTTTTCCAATTTTTGATTTTTGAAGCTTGAAGCCTTGTGTTGGGGCAGAAATGGTTGATGAGCTCAAGGGCAGTCCTAGAATAGGTCCCAAATATCAAGAGATAATGGATCGAAAATGTTGCTTCGTCCGCCAAAAACACTTGGAATCAACGTCATTTTTGTTCTTGAATTGAGAGAGATTCAGAAGATAATCGGAGGTGAAATGGAGGAGAGCTTATATTTGCTATAAAGGAAAAAGCTTGTAGGGATTCTCAATCTCAATTGTGTTTTTTTTTTTTTTTTAGCTTCTGTACAAGAAACGCCTGAAGTTTCTGGATGTGAGTTCAATTGTTGATATTTGATAATGAAGAAAAACAAGAATGCACGTCTTTAAAGATTTATATATTAAAAAAATAAAAATTAATGAACCGGTTCAAATCAGTCTGTTTCAACCAGTTCGATTTTAACCAGGTTGAACAGATTTGGGTGGTCAAACCCGCTGACCCAACCGGATCGAGTCGGTTCGACGGCCTACAAACCGCAAACCAACCCGGGACCAGCCCGAACCGGTTCGGTTCGGTTTACCGATTTTGATGTCCACCCCTAGCCACACATAACAAATGAGCCAAAGCTTGGCCCATCACCAAAATTGGGGCAAGGCTCTAACCGGTCCAGGCCTGTGGGATCACTAAGCTTGCACAGGCCTTATTGGTTGCAACCTCTATATACCTTAAGGCCTTTTCTTATATATTTAGGATTAATTAGGTAATTGAGGTAGTTTATGGGGCTTATTGTAAAAATAAGGAAATGGTTGTCCCTTTCTGAACCCAACCCCCACCCAACCAAAAACATATCACCTCTTGGTCTGTTAATCGGCCAGCGGCCTCCCACTAGTCAACTCTCCCTATCAAGGCAACCCCAATTCCAGCCTTCTCAACCGCCGCCGATAGCCTTGGAACGGGCAGAAATCAGTAATCCCAGCTTCGTCACCGTCACGAAATCAGGGATTTTGGTAGAGAACTAGCGATCTACAAACCAAGCAGGACGACATTGTGGCGTTCCACGGTGGATACAGTCGATCTCCGAACGAATCGCTTCGGAAAGGAGGACATAGGCCATTGGGATGGGTGCGCAGTGGTCGCGTTTGGATGGGTGCAAAGTGGTCGCAGTGGTGGTCGCGTTTGGGTGGGTGCGAGGTGGTCATGTTTGGGTCGCGGTGGGAGGTCGGCGGTGACTCGATTGTGTTGGTTGTGTTATTGTGAGTCGGTTGTTTTGCCGAGTTGTATGGTTGCGACTCAGTATTTTTGTGAATTGTTTTTGTTGTAACTCGGTATTTTGGCAAGTTGTTTTCATTGTGACTCAATATATTGGAATTGTGTTCGATTTGACTCAGTGTTTTAGCAAGTTGTTTTTGTTGTGACTCGGTGTTTTAGAGTTGCGTTTGGTTTTGACTAGGTGTTTTAGCGAGTTGTTTTTATTGTGACTCATTGTTTTGGAGTTGTGTTTGATTTGTTTTGGCAAGTTGTTTTTGTTGTGACTCGATATTTTGGCGAGTTGTTTTTATTGTGACTCGATCTTTTGGCGAGTTGTTTTTGTTCCGAATTGTTTTTGTTGTGACTCGCTGTTTTAGCGAGTTGTTTTAGTGACTCGCTGTTTTGGCGAGTTGTTTTGGTGTGACTCGGTGTTTTTGGCGAGTTTTTTTGATGTGATTAAGTGTTTTGGCTAATTGTAATTGTTATGTATAAAAACAGTTGAAACACCTGATTTAAAAAAAAAGAAAAACAATCATGTATCTTAATTTTAAAAAATATGTAAAAAATCTTTGTATCTTTCAAGTTATCCCATGCTTTTGGGTTAAAGCAGGATTGCAGCTTGCTTCCATGGTTCTACTCTTATTATTCTTTAAGTATTTTTTTTTTTCTTCTTTCATTTTTTTCTTAAAAAAGAAAAATAAATTTATCCCAGCTCAGCTTGACTCTGAAAAAGCCCGAACTAAAGCTCAAAGTAAAGCTAAAATTTTGTAAATCGAGTCGAAACTCTACACAAGTTTTTTTTTTTTTTTTGCTTGGACTGAGAAAAGCTAAAGTCAAAGGCTAGCCGAATTTTAAGCTCACAAGTCTAGCTCCCAACTTAATTCGTTTACATCCTTGTATCCGAGTAAACCTGTGTTCATTTTCCATGTTCCGTATTTCGAATTCCCATGAATCACTTGAAACCCGTTATTGTACAAGAGTTTAACGAACTTTCACTTAATTTGATAATTGAGCTTCAAATCTCAGAAATTAAATCACTTAATTTTAGTTTAACCCCTATTGGAATCAGTGGTTGAAGATTCAACCCATTACCGGAAGTTCTTGAACTTGAATCTATTATGCCCCTCACCTCCCCCCACCCCCTTTGTATCGAAATAATAATAATAATAATAATAATAATAATAATAATAATAATTGCCATTATTAGTTAGATTATTTAACTCCTAAATCTAATTGCAATAAGGTCACCCTTTTAGTTTGCCACATCACCATCAAAATAAAACTATCGAAAAAATGAAACCCAATAATCAAAATGTTGTTTGACTGCTAAAAACTCAATTACCAATAATTAGATTATCGAACTTTAATTTAACAATAATAAGGCCACTCAACTTTGTTTATGGGTAATTTACGTATATGGGCCTTATTGTTTGCTAGTAGTGTGGAAATAGACCCTATAGTTTCTAATTTAGCGATTTCAACATTAACGTATACTCTTCCTTGCAAAAAGGACCTTATTGTCTAAATTTATCAATTGATGTTGTTAAAATGACTTTTTACCCCTATTTTCTTTTTTCTAAAATATAATTCTTTTTAAACGTATTTTATCCCTAATTTCAAGTAAAATATAAAGACAAAAATTTATATTTTGATATACCCATACTCAACTGTCATCATAATTTTACCTATCCACCACTACAAAAAAAAATATGACATTTTCGATTTTTTAGTTAATTAAAATGTTTTTTGAAATCTCTAGTGGAAGCTCCGACTTCTTCAACACGATGTATGATAATCAATATAAATACCAACATGATACATCAGTTAATTAAAATATGACATTTTGCCTTTATATTTTATTTGAAATTAATGGTAAAATATTTTCAAAAAGAATTATATTTTAGAAAATAGAAAATAAAAGGTAAAAATGTCATTTTAATAACAGAAATTGATAAATTTAGACAATAAGGTCTTTTTTGCAAGGAATAGTATACGTTAAAGTTGAAATCGCCAAGTTAGAAACTATAGGGTCTATTTTCACGCTGCTAGTAAATAATATGGTCTATTTGCACAAATTACTCCTTTGATTACCAATAATTAATTAGATCACTTAACTCTTATTTATTTGCAACAAGGTTAACGGAAGGTTGCTACGTCACCATTGAAATAAAACCCAAGGGAAAAACGAAACTCAATATTCCAAATGTTGTTTGATCACTGAACTTCAATTACTAATAACTAGATCATTTAGTTTGATGCACGTAAGCCATTCAGTTAATAATTTGGGTAATTTTCACAATAGCTCCCCAACCTTTCAATTTCGTATCAATTTTGTCCTCATTTTTTTTGAGCCTCTTAGGCTCTCAACCTTTCATTTATTATCGTATTATGCCCCCAACATCATTTTTGGTCCCCAGCCTTTTAATTTTCACCATTAACCCCTATCAAAATGACCATTATACCCTTATTTCTTTATTTTAACTATAGGGCCCCAACCTTTCAATTTTTATACAATTTCGTCTGCATTCTTTTTTAGGCATATAGGACCTCCTTTTCGTAAATTTGTTTGAACCTAGAAATCTGACTTACGATCAAAAATTGGTAGTTCAAATTTGATTTGAATAGATAACTGATTGGTGGCAAATCAGTGTGATAATATATCACACAAAGGACAAGAAATTAGAATTAGAGTATTAGGGGTAGGTCTGACTTTTTATAAATTATTAGTTTTTTTGGACAGACACCAATAGTTAGCCCTCACATCATATGTGGTAGATCAAAAAATCTAATCCGATTTATCTCACCAATACTTATATCGACAACTTTTTTTTACTTGAATTGGATGTCCATAAAGACCGTTATAAACTGAATCTTTTTGTTATCATCATTTCCGACTATTATCATTGAGGCTGTATTAGACTAGATTAGAGTGGATGGACTTATTATTTCATATTTTTCTTTAATTTTTATTTAAAGAATTAACGATATAATGGTAATTTTAAAAGCTATTAACAATTTAAATTAAAATTTTGAGTATGGAAATTTTTAAAGGTAATATAACATGAAAATAAATAAAAGATCGAGTGTCCTATATGCCAAAATAAGGGGGACAAAATTGTACAAAAATTAAAAGGTTGGGGACCTATAGTAGAAATCTAGAATTAAGGATATAATAGTCATTTTGATATAGGTTAATATGAAAATTGAAAGACTAGGGATGGAAAGTGATATGGAGGATATAACACAATAATAAATGAACGGTTGGAGGCTTATCAGGTCTAAAAGAAAGAATAGGGACAAAATTGATACAAAGTTGAAAGATTAGGGATCTATAGTGAAAATTACCTAATAATTTTTAAGCATCTTCAATTGATTGTTATCCAATATATGTTGATTTGGGATAATAGTTAATTCTTTCGAATTAGATGAAGCGAAACCCAGGTCCAATATTTTTTTGAGTAATAAATAAATTTCATATTAGTATTACTATAATTCTCACTCGTGCGTTGTACGAGAATAACATCAATAAAAAATTTCAACGACAACATATATAAATTGAAGTAATAAGAACAATTAAAAAGTCAAACATATGGATGATGTTATTTAGTTCAATCCAGCTAAAACCTGTTATGTTTTGCGCTCCTCCGTTTTTCATAATATTCTGAATTTGATGAACATTCTCCCAATTTCTAAAATCAGCCTACAAATTTGACAATAATATGTCGTAGTTAGGATTTTGTGGGTCTATGAGCAAGATTAATGTAGAGTGGAAGAGCCCAAATTAGTCCCTCATTTACTTATTTCACCCATTTTTCTTGACCCATAAATCTATATTTAAACCAATTAAATTTTGATACATAACCAATTTAGATGTTTTCCCCTAAGTTTTTCCCTACACATTATTTGAAAATATGTTTTTTCCCTATATTTTTTCCCCATAACTTTTTCCCCCTTAACTTTTTTCCTTAACATTAATCTTGCTCTAAGTACAGTAAATGTTCTGAGGCTATTACATCAAGCTCCACATTTCCATGAACTCGGCACATGACCTAGTTAATGTCCCCCAAATGCCAGCATCCATTCACCCATTGCTAGCTATTTAGTTTCAGAAATTACTCAAAAATGAAGGAAATTGTCCCTAAAAGGGACACTAAACCATTTGCCATTGAATTAATGCCATTGTTAAACCAAATTATATGCTTCAACACTGTTTTTGTGTCACATAATTACCCATATTCTCTAATGTTACTTCTTATCTATTGCACATCTAAAATGGGAAAACCAAGAATTATAAATTAATTATCCACATAGGGCATTAAAAAAAGAACTAACTTATGAAATAAAAATATTCAAGGAATCTCAAACTCAAATGCAAAGTATGTGTTCATGCATGCATGTGTGTTTATATATGCATCAATCAACTATTTAACTCTCAGAATAATTCTTTGAAAAAGAAACTTTCGAGATGCAAAAAATCTAAAATTTCTGTAGTGAAGTGCAGCAAAATGAACGTCATATAACTATTTTAGAAGGATATGAAATCTCAATGTACATTTGCAACTGTATGATTCATTAATTGCTTTTAAGATAATGTGACAGCCCACTCCTAGTACCTCTAATTTACTAGAAGAGTGATGTGCACAGACGATAAATTCCAACTAAAAGCTAGAATTTACCGTCAAGACTCATGAATATTCTAATGATCCTAGAAAAAATTTTGACAGCATCTCCCTTAATTTGATAATAAAACCAACTTGTATTAACCCCTAACATCAACCCATATGCACTTCACAATGTAATAATTCACATCATCACAAGTAACAATACCTCATATATGAAAAATTATACTAAACCAAGTATGACTTGCATGGGATTCTCAATGTGCACTAGTAACTAAACAAAGTTAAGCCTACAAATCATAGTAATAAATATCCTATAATAAATTCATTTCGCTAGTGGTGGCTCAAACTCTCAGAATAGTAGGTTCGGCTACAATGTGTTGCCCAAACTCCAATTGCTACATGCTAAGAAATCATTTAGAAAACATTATGAGCTCAAAAGCCCAGTCGGTGGAATTTAATAAATAAACATGCTTTTCGGAGAATCAAGATATACCTTTTGCAAAATGTTGAAATAAAATGTATAAATCACTTTTGGAGTTTCATAATTTTAAATATAAATCAAATATCATCATCAACTTGAATTCTTTTCACATCAACACATTTATTCATCTCACATCCAAAACATTTATAGAATTATTAATATGCTGGAAAATATCATGAAAATCGTCTTATTCTGACAATCATTATAAAATCCACCCCAAAGAATATCCATAATCTCATGTCATCACGTACTCATATTCATTTCTTGTCATACGCGCGTAGACACTAGCTTGACCATATGTGTCTTCTTACTCCTTCGCCCTAGGCGGCACAACAACTGACTTAAGCCATAGCTAGCACATAGGCCTCTTCACCTGGGTGGCATATCATTTTGTCAGCTTGAGCCAGAGGCCCCTTTGCCCGTAGGCGGAATGTCATTACAATGGATACATATTTGGGGGTTTTCATGCATCGTAGATTATATTTCAAATCAAACATTACTTTAAAAATCATAAAGTATCATTTCATGTAAACATTCATGTCAACTTTTCTAAGGAAACATCAACTTTTATGAAATCTCATAGAAATACATGATCATCTTAGCACATTGCAAACTTACATGAAATCAAAGCGTAATATATTTTCATTTAGAAAGAAAAGAGGGAAAGCTTCATTCACCGGTTAAGTAGCCATGTACATGTAGCCCCTTTCGTGTTTCCTGTAGCATAACATAAAAACTCTTAAACTTCAATTCTTTTCTCATAATATCTTGTTGTCTAGACAATTTATATTTTCAGAACTTCCCAATCATTCCGTTCCTTGACTTCCCCTATTTCCATTTACTTATTTCACGTCCTAACTTATTTAGTTGTTCACAATATAATATATCAATCTATTATATTAACACATATTTACTCTCTTAAGCCATATTCCATTTCTATTTCTCATTTCACACATATAACTTGATTCTTTTATTTATCCTTACCCAATCTTATTTACCTTCTTGCTAGTTAGAGATTTCCTAGTTCAAGTAATCATCTTCATCATTATATACTACAATTAGAAAGATCAATAATTACTCTTCATTTCCACACTCAACTACATTCTTCAAGTAAGAATTCTTAAGTTTTTCTTGTTTGGGCAATGCATATTTACAACCATTTAAAAAAAAACGGTGTCGTATGCTTATAAAATTCTCCTAGAAAGTGGAACACTTATATAAGTTCATCATATATAAAATTGAGCTCAAGAAAAATATGTTAGCAATATCAAAATATTCCTCCACTTCCTAGAAATCTGTTCTCTGGTCAGCACTGACCACCCTCACAAAATGTGCCATAAAAACTCTTACCAGACTCCAAATGGTGTCATTCCAATTTTGGATGATAGACAACTTGTAGAAGATCATTTTCTAACTTGTATCGGGCTAAATTTCAATATATACTATCATTTATGAACCTCCAAAGTTGAGGGGCAGAACCATCGTCAGCTAATTTAATTCTAGCCTTGATTCTTTTATTAGATTTATACATGTGTGCTTGGCTTCCTAGAATTCATCCTTACCCTCTTATGCTTTCCATTTCATTAAAGAAAACATAGCTTCCTTCTTTCAATTAATCCAAAACTTCACTTAATTTAAGAAAATACTATAGAATTCAGTTTAAAGTCCCAAATACTTCATTTAGAAATTTCAACTTCAATTTTTCCTTATTTACTATAATTGCGTACACTAACTTCATATAATTCCCTTCTAGTCTTCATTTAATTTCAATCTCATGTCTAAGAATAATTCACACCATTAAACCCAATAGAAAACCAAGCCAAATCAATTGCTCAACTCTATGAAACTTCCTTAACTCTAGAAGAAAATTAACTACATATGAAATCAAAGCTTGAAAGGAAGAATTACCTACATATTATGATAGCTCCTTGAAGTGCTTCTCCAAATCCTCCACTTTCCTTCTTCAATTCTCCCAATTTTTTTTTTTTTTTTGCTTTGCTTGAGCTGTCTCCCGAATCCTCATTCTCTCTCTCGGTCTTTGTCCCTCTCGTTCCCTCTGTTTCTTCTTTATTTGCTTTCTTTTTCTTTTTAAATTTTGTTTGTTTGTTATTAGTATATAATATATATACACACACATAAAATGTTAAACAGGCCAAAATCCCTAGAACTCTCTGGGGACAATTTCTTTTATTTCATTTCTCTTTTTTTTTTTTTAATTTAACCCCAAATCTTATATTTATATTTATATTTAATTTGGTCCTCATATTTTCAATCTATTACATAGAATGGAAGTATAAAGAAAAAAACTGGGATGTCACATAATGTTTGTGATAACTAAAATTATAAATAGGGGACGTAAGTTTCTTCTATTTAGGGTCTAAAAAAATGTTGTAAAATGTTGACAATTTATCACAAAGAAAATAATATTTTATTTCGATAAATGAGTATTATTCAATATTGTCAAATTCAAAATCCATCAATCTACTATAATTATACTTTAATGCCAAAAATCGAAAATCATCTAGTGGAACCTCACAAAGGTCTATTTTGTTATTGAATATATATAATTCATTAGAAAGGTAAGAAAATTAAGAACTAGTACAATAAACATATTTATTTTGGATAACACAAAGGTTGATTGTTGCCATCAAAGTTATCATCAAGTAGCTATTAACAAATTTAACATCAAATAACTATTGACAAAAGTTGAGAGACACATAAAGCTAGAAATCAGCAAAAATTCAAACAATATCAAATAAAACCCAAATTTGAATCACTCACGCTAAATAAAAATATATATAATTTCACAGATGATGTCATTAGTAACGTCATCAGAATCTTTTTGAAGCTAGGCCAATGGCGGGAAAAATCATAGCAGACAAACTTCTCTTATTATGTGTAGTGTTAAAGTATCAAGTTTTTTTTTTTTACTTGATCTCAGTCATTATACATTTTCCTAGTGATTCACCCTTAGTCATATTATTACTACTATCAATTATCATTTTTTGTTAATATAATGTCAAATTAATGAATCGACTTAATTGCTAAGAAATTGAAGTTTAGTGATTAAATTAATAGCAGTTGAAATTGAGTTACCTAACTCTTGTTAAATCAAAATTCAATGATCTAATTAGAATTAACTGAAAGTTTAATAATCTAGTTCTTGGCAATTGAAATTCAATGATATATAATAGTAATTGGGGGTAAAAGTTCAGTGACTTCCAGACTTCCAGTTCTATTAATCTTTTTAAGATCACTTGTATTAGTTTCATCTTCGAACATGATACCCTATTTTGTTGGGATTTTGATAGCTAATAATCTCGAGGCGATAATGATCAAACTCACCTTCATAGGCCATTACTGATGATTGAAGTGTTATCGACCACTACTAGAAGAAGCTTAAAATTGGAAGCAACACTTATTTGTGTCTCGGGTCCAAATTGAAGTATCAGGCATTTGTGGGCCTTGTTACTCTTTGGCCCATGAGAATTGTATGGCTCATGTGATGTGGTCCTAGCTCTATATAAGCCACAAGATTTGTCTTGTGCATTTGAGAGATGAGCCAACATTTGAATTGAGGGATATAGTGATACACTTTAGTGGTGTAACTTTGGTTGGTCTCTTCTACTCTTTGTGAGTGTACGAGTTAGAGTGGTTGCTCATTTAGTGCTTCCTTGTGGTAGAGAGTTCGAACCGGAGCATTGTATGTAATTTGTTTACTATTCATCTTGTATTTCTTGGTGTGAATTTTGTTCAACATTCTCCTAATAGTGAAGTTTCAATATTTTAAGGTCAAAATTTAAAGTAATATTATTTACCAATACTAGTGATTATTCTCTAAATCTATAACTATATAATAAATGTGAAGAATGGGGCCCATTGTCTTGCATTTATTTTGTCCGTTTGTGCCTCTTTTTTTCCTTTTTTTTCCGTCTGTGAATGAATTTATTATACATGTATTATGATCAAATAAATACTCCAATTATTCAACTTCAAAATTAATATACATAACAATTCCGTTGCACACGTTACCGAAAATGAGTTTGACTTTAACTCTGTTCTACGAAATGTTCTCTTTTTTTCCCTTTTTGTATATCCATATAATTTTCTCCTAATTTAAGCAACTAATTAGCTCATAAATATATCGATCAGGGACTAATATAGATACATTACGGAAACAAAAAGACCTATTATAAACTAAATCAATAAGTATTCATAGAAACACATATCCAAACATTTCCAAGCACAAAAATAAATAAATAAATAAATAAAAGAAAAATTTGCTGCTAGAAATCGTTGTCCATGTTTTTTGTCGTTTTGTGCTCTTTTTTTCCTTTTTCGCAAATTCTTCCATGAAATATTCTTTTTTTTTTTCAACTAATTAGCTCAAAATATATCGATCGAGGACTAATATAGATATACTAAGGAAACAAAAAGATCTACTATAAACTAAATCAAGAAGTATTTATAAAAACACACATCCAAACATGTCCAAACACAAAAAATAAAAAAATAAAAGAAAAATTTGCTGATAGAAATACAAGAAAACCAATTAAACATTTTCTTAAAGATTACAATATATGACAGCGTAGTAACCGTTTTGATTTCTAAGTGGGCAGTATATTATAGATAACATTTCAGAATTACAGATTTTGAAGGTAATTCAATTACTATAAAGTGAAGCATTGTAGAAAAGGAATTTTCCGTTAACTGTTCAAAGCAATATATAATTTTTTGTTTACAAATATATTTCCTGCTAACTTGTTGCACGTGTCGTAACTAGTATAATAATAAGTCTATTCTAATGAATTGTAAATTATTTGGTTAATTTCTCATTTCGTTCCCAATCTTTAGTGTTAGTATCAGTTGTGTCACTAACCTTTTTTTTTAACCCGCTGAGTCGTCAACCTTTCATTAACTCGCAAAAATAGTCCTTTTTTACTATTTATGTTAACTCCTCGACCGGATTACCACTATAATTTCATCTTTTTTAAATTAAAAACAAAAGGTTTTAAAATATAAAAAATAATATAAAATTTAAAAAAATGGAAAACGAAAAAAAAGGAAGGTGAATCCCCCTTTGTGGTTCCTGCTGGCAGCAGCTGGTAGCAAAACAATGGAGGATTCACCCCTTTTCTGGCTGTCAGAAATGACAGCCAGAAACGGGAGACAGCTCATAGGGGGAGGTCTCCCTCCATTTGGCTATCGGAAATGGGGGGAAGACCTCTCCCCTGTGAGCTGTCGGAAAATGGCAGCAAAACTCTTTGGCTGCTGTTTCTAGCAGCAAACTCCTGGGGGGTAAATCCCCCCCGAGTGTTGCTGCCAGTATTTTAAAAAAAATGTGGGGGTGAATCCCTCCTGTGTTGTTGCTGGACCTCATATTTTTTATATTTTAAAACTTTTTGTTTTTAATTTAAAAAAGATGAGGATAAAATAATAATTCGGTCGAGGAATTAGCAAAAAAGTTGACGGAAACAGTAAAGAATGACCATTTGTGCAACTTAATGAAAGGTTGAGGACCCAATAGGTTGAAAAAAAAAGGTTTGAGACTCAGTTGATACTAACCCCAAACGTTGGAAACGATATGTGAAATTAACCCTAAATTATTTCACGTTTCTACTGTCTACATCTTATTCGACCTATATCATTTGATGTCAGTGTATTGATACATAGAATGGTGATTATTACTAATGATAATGAATAGCATTATCCCAAAACTTTTCTCCCAAGTGCATGTTTGTTTATTCTTGTTTGCTTGCCATGATCAATTTCTGATCACTTCTATGCATTCATTCTATTAAACATCGTGTACAAACAACTACAAACGCATGCACTGAGCACCTCACACATGACACAGCTTAAACTACATACACTAAACCACCTAAATTAAAACTTTAAAACACTCCTATATTAGATTAAACCATAGATTAGAATCTTTTAAATGTTATCTCTGATATACATTTTTTTAACTTCTTGAGCAACATCTAATTAGAAAGAAATTATTAATGTATAATATTTATCTCGAATTTTTCTAAAGGATTTCTCAATCTTTTTGACGGGGCTGCCATAGGTTAAAATATATAGGTTAAATGATGAAGTCTTCCACTTCGGATTCCTTTTGTTTTTTTATATTCAGTTGGCACCCTAAACAAAAAAACTAACAAGTGTGGTGATTAGTTAATCATTTTTAATTAACAAATTCAAGTTGAATTAAAGCACTAATAAAACCAACATGATTAAACTGGTGTTGAATTAAAGCACTAATCTCATAAAGTAGTATTGAATTAATCCACGGGGTAATTCATTCATAAAAGAAGTAACTAATATTAAAAATGTTGATGATGATGAAACAACTACAAATTAGATGTGAGCCCACTTTCGAGAAATAACATTATGAGTCTCAAAAGTGATAGGTAAAACTTCTAGTTTTAGTTTTTGCACCAATATCCTAAATTTTCATACTTAATCCAATTGAATCCAAAGTATACTTATAACTTTTACTTCAATTTAATACCTCGCAATTTATTTAATTTGATTTTTGTTTTACCTTTTTCGAATTAAAATTAAATAATTAATATACTTATTTTAAAACAATTTAATTAAGTCTTCATTATTTTACATTTTTATTTTTATGAATTCTATCCATGAAAATTAATTTTCGTTTCTATCTGGTATATTTATTCAACATAGCTTTTTTTTTTTGGACGAAATATTCAACATAGCTAATATAATGATTCTTAAACAAAAATATTTTGATATTCAATGGAAATTTAATCATGCTTACAACTAGTTTAAATAAAAACATCTCCTACCAACTGATAGCACAATATTATATGATCCATGAGTGCCTCCCACAACACCCACCCACCCAAAAAAAAAAGAAAGAAAAAAAGAAAAAAAGACCAATTTAAAAAAATAAAATAAAAAAATCAACATCCTTCCTCGGTGCCACGTCTCCCCTAATTGCTACATGCCAGTCGAGTGACACTTTATTGTATATATACATGCCATTTGTTACTAGGAAAGACTACTCGCCTGAGTTTGACATGACAAGACATAATCATGGGCGGATCTAGCCCTGTGCTGGCCCAACATTTGTTTTTAATATTTATATAGAAAAAATTTTAACAAAATTATATTAGCCCTATTAAATTTATAATTTTTTATATTGCAGCCCATATAAATGAAATTCCTATATCCGTTACTGGATATAATAGAAATTTCTTTTGCATGTTGGAGAAATTTGCAAATATATATCGACCTGTTACATGCATAGTCTCAAAACCAGTCCAAATCACCATTCGTTATTTCTTATATCACCATTCGACTTCTGTTATCACTTGCCAAACTAGCTTAATGGGTTTCCAATTTATAAACCAGCTGCCAAACACACTCTTGGTTTTGACAAAAGACAAACGGAAATTAAAATTTATGAACTTATTTGTTAATAAAATTTTAAGCTTGGTAAAAGTTGCAATAATTTCCCTTTTATGTGAGTGTCCATTGCACTGAAATTGTGCGTTTTCTTTTAATATTTAAATCTATACAAATATTTATTTTTGTTGGGGGACATGAAGATCTCTTCTATCTTTGAAGCAGCCACTGGTTAAAAACACAACAAAACAAAGGCAAGATTGATAATTGTCCAATATATGTAGAAATTAATATGATATCTTTATCTACCTAGGTATTGACTTCATTCTAATTGTTGTTCGTTGAATGATCAGTTGCAATATTTAGTAGTACTATTTATAGTTTTTGAAATTCTCAAATTTTGTCAAACTTTTTGTCACTAACTTTATCCAATTGGAATTATTCTATCTATGACTTTCTTGTTGAATTATTATTGTATATATACCTTCTATTAATTGTATATTCCGCTTGATGATAG
>CAVNYN010275018.1:0-19749 GCA_963692815.1 Nyctanthes arbor-tristis
AACTTCAGAACTTCACATATTCAAGAAACGCTGGGAACGAGCTGTGAAGGAGGACAAGAACTGGAAAGATCCATTTCCGGCCAGTAAAAGACGCAAGCGGCAAAGCAGCGCAAGATGACATTCGAAGGCCTAACTTGATTATAGATGTCTTCTCAATGCTCAATCCAAAAATCTCTGTAATTTGCAGTCTATCAGGCAATATGAATCTCTCAATTTTTTCATTTTTTCCCCTTAAATAGTCATTGATCTTTTCAATCAGTTTATATTTTTCTGCTGATATATGCATTTCTGCTCTTATCTGTATTGTTAAGCTTCCCCCCCCCCCGGGGGGGTCCATTGAACAGTTAGTTTAGAAAATAGGTGGTATTTTAATCTGTTTGAAGGTGACTGGGATCTCCTCCGGTGTAATTTTTGTTTCTTAAGCTCTTTGAGGTGGCCATGTGAAATTTTGAATTGAACACAGCTATTTTCTTGGAAAAAGGGTGGGGGTTGGGGGGGGGGGGGAGAAAGTAGTATCCAATGCTGGAAAATTTTATACATCATGGTTGTATATGGGAAGAGGAAGATCGAAAACTCTTACTACATTTTCACTTTAATGTCATAGTACGTTTTTCATTCTCTCTGTTGCATACTGGGATGGTTTATTCTTTTTGGTTAAAGTATGCATCTGGTCAGTGAAGTTTAAGCAAACTTGGTTGGAAGTCTATACAGTTTTAGTTTCGTCACTGGAGTCATAAAGTTTTGGTTAGTTCTCAATGAATAAAGCTATTTATCTGAATGGAAATTAGTCTTAAGTTTATTTGTCGTTTCCTTATCTTTATGCCTATTTACGATCCCTTAGTGTAAAAATGACGCTAATTAGACTAAAGGCCGGTCTTCAATTTAGACAAGAGTTAGTTTTCAACACGTTCCTTTATGGTGCTATGGAAAAGCTAACACACTTCAAGATATGTGTGGCGGGAAGGTGAATGGTCGGAGCTGAAGCCCGAAGGAGAGTTGAAGTTTGAATACGGAAGGGTAGATGGGGGAAGACGTAAAAGAGTCTCTTGGTATTTTAATAAGAGTACCACTAGTGTCTAATATCAATTCACGTGTAATTAAATGACAAGTTAAATTAAGTGGGTGACATGTATGTGTCATGTAACTCCTCTTTATTACTAATATATGAAAAGTGAAATCTTTGTAAAATATTTGAATTCGACCTTACGCATACCATTTTCTTTTAATTCTTAATTTGCTCTCTTTTTTTTATTGCACCCCATTTATTGCGTTCTATTGATTAATCATAATATATTAAAATATTGTGAAACTAAAACATTGCACTCTATTTGTTACACTCATATTAATCAATTATCATGAAGAAATTAATTTATTGTGAAACTTTATTTGAAACAATTTGTATTTATAATATTGTATTAGTATTTATTGTGGTTGATTTCAATTTCAATTGTTATTTTATAGTGTGGTAAATTGTAACTCGCTTTTGAATTTTTTTTTTAAATTTCAAGTTCTATTTACTTCTAATCCTACATTATTTCCTTAATTTCAATTTAGTGTATTATTTAAATTCAATTTCAAGATTAATCTTTAGTTTTTATCGTGGTTAATTTTAGTTCAATTTCAAGATTAAAACCACAATATTAAATGCAAAGCTAGCATATTTTTACCCTTTGAATTAGTAATTTTTAAGAAATTTGTTTAAACAATATTTTTTAAGAAATCATAAATGATTATAATTTTTTATACAAAAAGTAATGATATCATATATTTAAATATATTTAAATATTATATATCAACAATCATATGAATCAAAAATTAAGTATTTTATTGTTCTAAGTTTTGTCTATTACATTATATATTGTCATATAATGTGCAAAGCACATTTAAATTACTCGTATTATATAGTGTTTGAGCATCAGCATTGGTAGTGTTAAATTAGGTTGTTAGTAAAGTAGAGCATCCATATTAGTAGTATTAAATTAGGTTGTTAGTGAAATTGTTAGTTAACAACTTAAAAAATTATCTATATTGGTATTGCTAAGCAGGGGCAGAGCCCATTAAGGCCCAGTGCGGCCTATGGACCACATTGAACCTTGGGCCGGCCTGCTAACTTTTAACCTGGACCGCATGAGATCCAAAACCAAAAAACCCACATACGGTCCAAATATTTTTTTTTCTATGCTCAAATATTTTAACTGGTATCTTAAACCCAAAAATCAGTTGGGCCGTCCAAGTTGAAGCTTTTGGTGAAGTCTTAAATTCATGTATCCAATCCTCTTTTATAAAGCAAGCCCTTAACTCCCTTTACTTCATAAGCTAATGTGGGATTAAAGCCTAACTATAGTCTTAAATTCATATATCAAATCTTCTTTTATAAAGCAGGCTTTAGTTCCCTTTATTTCATAAGCTAGTGTGGAATTACCATTTTTAATTTTTTTTAATTTATTATTATTTTTTTATAAAATAAAAATTTTGAGTATTGGTTCTGAGATTATAAACTAATGTGAGTAATGGAAAATGGAATTGATAGTTGGGGCGACTTTTTTCCTAAAATTTTCGACCGCACTGAATAAATTTTCTGGCTCCGCCCCTATTGCTAATAAAGCTGTTAAAAGAATTTTTTTATTTGGTTGTTAAATTTTTTGTTAATTTTTGACAATAATTTTAACAACGTTGGTAGAATTTAATGTTTTTCAAAAATTATTTTTTAATTATTTAATAAAATTGAAGATAAGATGACTCCTTTGGCCTTGAGTAAATTTTAGTAATTTCGTTTAAAATATCTAATGTGATACTTTAATAGTTAAACATAACTCGTATATGTAGTATTTAACAACAATTTAAAATGTATGTTTTACTTATGTGGATAGCTAAATATAATAATACCAATGTAGATGCTTTCAATTAAATTAGCTTTCAGCACCACTAATACAACTTAACATACTTTTTTTAATAAAGATTAATGTTACTTCTCCGTCTTGCAAAGGTAGTTCTGTGTAATATCAAAAAGAATGTTCACCTACTTTCAAAAAATATATATATATATATATTGTTTACTTACAATTTTGAGCATATATTTAATTTTTTATCTCTGTATACTCTTTCTTTTTTTAAAACTATTATAGGAGGATTGTAAGTGAGAGGAATTAAACTCCAACGAAAGGTGTAGAAACATACTCAAATTTCACTAGACTACATGAGTCTTGGCATTTCTATATATACTTTTAATTAATGTATTTTGTTATATTACTTCACCAATTACTTATACGTTGGAAATATTTTTAAACAACTAGTAATGAGACATAAGGGTATGTATAGAAAAATAGAGATAAAATTTATTGTTTCAATTATATTAACAATCGTTTTTTAATATGTGTAAAAATAACTAACGGACTATCTTTGTAGGACGAATGAGTATTTCATATTTGTTTAGATGGAACCGGGGCATTTTTTGATTGGTGAATAATAAGAAGTATTCTATCACTTCAAAGCGATGAAATTTGACAATAAAATTGTAAGGGAAACAAACGATTTGTGAAGAAATTTATGTATCTGGAGATAAAATAAACAAATAGTCACTTGTGCCATTTTGATGAATTGTGATAAGTTTATAATAAAAACTTTCACATTTTTTAATATGTTAACCAAGTTAGAAATCAGCCCCCACAGTCGAGTTTATAGGAAAATTTTCTAACAACATTCACCAGTTTGTTATGGCGTTAGCGGATGACCACATTTTAAAAAGAATCAAGAAAATATCCTCTATTGATAGAGAGTCATTGAGCGTACAAAGCACGCGTCCATCATCTATATCATTTGTTAGTATCAGTTTTAATCACCAGCTAGACGTCTAGTGTGATTTTTTTTAATCCCGTCAAACGCACATTTAGCAGGTGATCAATATTTTGCCATTAGTACCATAAAGAAAGTGTTAGGGAAACTTGATTTATCACTCTTTCAAAGAAAGCCTATGTAACTGATTTCTCGTTGGTTTATTTGAGTAAAAAGCTAAAATATTCACGCATACCAGAAGCGAAAGCCCGATGTGCCTTTCAGATTTGTAGAATGATTGTTCCGCGAACTATATGTCTTGCACTTTACCTTAAAAGGAGGCAACGTAGCCATTGCCAAAAATATCGACCTGGGCACTTAGTACTACTAATTTTATATAGAATTATTCTTTTCTTATTTAAAATATGAGAATTTCTAAAATGGCTAAATTAAAAAAAATAAGTTTAAATATAGCCCAGTTAAAAAAAATGTGCAAAATTGGCTATTTTTCGAATAAAATTACATTATTGCCCTTAAACAATAGTTTTTCTTTATATCTCTACAATTTATCTGTATATTTCTACAATTACAATTATGAGTGTTGATTGTCGATATTATAGTTTGATAAAAAAACGTCCACACATTCTATCTGTATATCTTAATATTTAATCACGATAATTCTCGATGGTTATGTCTTTGTGGAACCACTCTTACATTGCATTCTATATACTTGAACCGTAGATTTCGATAATTTCATGCTGTAAATCTAAATAGATCTTTCTTTCATGCCAAAAAAGAAAAATCTGTTGTATAGGTGTGGCCTATCTAGACTGCTGGAAGGGTCTCCTAGGGGTACAGAGGATTTTCGGAGGAAGATCCTGTCAAAACTACCGGCCCATGAGATTCACGCGTCGGCGCGTGCAAGCCTCGCTCCTCAGGTGCCGTCGAATTCTGATCGCAAACCATTGCAGTTGACTTCGTTTCACCATTCTGAGCAACTTTTCCTTCTGCACCGACGTCAAATTCCTGCCCAATCGCTATAGATTTGGCGATGAACATATAATGTAAGTCTTGATTTGAGATTTCTTCAATTATGAAATTCTGCGTTAGCTGATTGTTTGGATGTTGTTCAACAAGCGTCAAGGAAGATTTTGATGTGTTTAATTACTTAGATTGGTATCCGGATAAAGAGATCAAAGAATTGAGACTTTTAAAATTGGTATTAGAATTTTTGTTTATGGACAATTTTGTCTAAAAAAATAGGAAAATAGACATTTTTGTATAGATTTAAAAAGTGGTTCCTTTTGAAGTTATCATATTAAAAATGATCATTTTTTGTAATTTCCTCTTAAAATATGGATCCGGGAACCCACCTCTGGTGGTGGCTATGCCAGTATTTAGGAATACCACGACAGAGATGGGGTGATGAATCTACAAGATAATCTGTACTGGGACGACCAAAACAAGTACATTGCACCAGCAAGTAAGGTGTACTAGAAAGAAATAGGTTTTTCTTTTTCCTTTTTTTTTTTAAAATAGAAACAACCCGGTTTCAATTATGAAGACCACTTAGTTATTATAAAAATGCATTTGATTTCTTTACTTTTTATAACTGTAGTCTCTATAACGGTCTTTATAAAAAAATTTTGATTTATGCTTTCTCTACTGTTGTCATTTTAAATGGATGTTTAGCAGTTTAATTTAAGTAAGAATTCGCTTTCTCAAGTAGATAATAATTAAAAACTGACATTATCACAAATAATAATTAAAAACTTACGTTATCACAATCAAACAAGATGTGCATCACAACTTATCAACTCTATCCATTTTAATTCATTTCATAGTTAATATGATTATTACTTTACTTAAAACACTTTATGTCACGTTCAAAGATATTGGTAGGGTCATTAAAAATCACGTTATTTTTTTCTTTTGACGTTAGAGAGTATCATTGCATTTTTTGACTACCAAACAAACAGAGGCGTTACTCACTCCACACCTATATATACCATTTGGCCGCCTTAGCAAACACTCATAAGCTCTTCGATAGTTCATTTCTTCGATCCACAGCAATTGAAATTGCTTATAGTAAATGAAGACGGCGATTAATATCAACGGCGTAAATTTGAAGACGAAATACTCTAGGAGGCCGATTCCGAGAAGAGGTCAAGTGAAGGTTGCGATTGTGCTTAGTTTGGCTCATTCTTTGGCTGCCATTTTCTCCCCCAGAAGAAACTCGTGTTAAGTCAAGAATGGTTCAGTTCAATCTCGTTTGGTTTGATTTCAAAGAGAGTTGGAACGACGTGACGAACCAAGTACTTGTCGTGGGAGTGCTCTATACGTACGTGAACATATATAATCAATAGTTTTAACTTGATCGGAAATACTTATTTGTAGTCCAGATCACTTGTCATGCGTCTGACGTCTCCTGTTACATGCGTATATTGTGAGAGGTCATTTTTATTTTACTTCTCTCGTCACCCTCTAGTTTTGGCTTTGGTTTTGAATGTCCAATTTTTGTTTGGTTTTATTTACTATAGTTTAGAAGTTTTGAGTGTCATATTCAATTAGTGCCGCAAACAGAAAATCGGACTTTTGTTTTAACTATTTGTAAATTGTAACACTCATGTTTCACTCTGTAAGCAATTTAAAACGCGCAAATTGTTTGAGTATTTGTAAATTGTAATACTCATTTTTCAAACTGTATATATAATATATATGATATTATTGTTATGAGTGCCACTCACATGAGGTAGAGCCCACATGTCAGTGGACCCCACAATACGTAGTGAGAGGTAATTAACCTGAGAATCTTGTCCTATAGCATTTCCAACGGGTGATTTGGATATTGGATGGTGAATGAGGGAAATATAGGGGGAAGATGATTATTTTAATTGAATATTAGCAGAAAGAGATGTAGAAGAAAGAGAAAGGGAAAAGTGAAAAAAAAATAGAGATAGATAGAGATTTAAAAATAATAATTTTATTACACTTGATATTTTAGAGAAGGTAGAGATGATGTCTAAAAATGGACATTACAGTGATACAATAAAGAAAAAGTGAGGAGAAAATTGTGTAAATGAGAGAAAATTGATTAAAAGAGGAAAATTAAAAGAAAATAAAAAAACATGAGGCCCGCGATTTTTTTTTTTTTTTTTTTTTGGTCTTCCTCTTTTTTTTTGGACCATGGAGCAAGACTTGAGTATTAGAGATACATAATTTTTTATTTTAAAGCTTAAAATTGGTTTGATCGTATATAAACCCAAAATAATTGGTACCCACGAAAAGGGGTAGCCGCCCTTTACAAAAAATAAAAGGAAAAAAACGCAAGAGGAAAACAAAGCCCAAGAAAGTTGCAAAGAGACATACCTGGCAGCAGCAGAGAAGGAAGGCAGTCAACCACCCATTAGCGATGCGTAATTAACATTATATATATATATATATATATATATATTTAGACACACACATATGGCTCAAAAAATATATTTTATCTCTAAGAACTAAGAAGAAGAAGTAAAAATAATAATATGGATTAAAAAATAGTATATTTTATCTCTAAGAATTTTAGGTGAAACAGGCTAATGAGCCCTTTTCTGCTTTTCTCAACTGGTACCGAAGAGGTTTTGGAATATCTGAGATCTCAAGTTTTGCTTTCTTTTTTTTTTTGCCGTGGAAATTACATGTCACGCAGTCAAACAAAATTATTACATGGCATCAGGTGCCATATGAATTCACTAAGATTATGAATTACATTTATGCAAAAGCCATGTAAAACAACGAACGCTTCAAGAAAGATTTTTATGTTGATTAATTAATTTATTTAATTGTTTACTGATTATTGATTGGTGTACGAATATAATTTCAGTAATTATGATTGTAAATGTAATGTACTTGTACTTTAAAAAAGAAATAAGTTAAAATCGGAGAAAAGGAGGAAAGAAGAGAAGATTGTCAAACCATTGGCCTTTCCGTAATTTCCATAAGAGATTAACAGTTATCCCATTTGCTAGTCGACTGATATGTAACATAGCAAAAAAGAGATATATAACATAATGGACAAATTATATGTATTTTTGACTAATCAAAGATCCACGTGCAAATTCAAGATCTCGGTTTATTATGACCAATCAAAGATCCGCGTGAAAACTCAAGAGCCTCAGTTTATTATGCGTAATACTAAATGCATAAATGAGTGTATCAATAATAACTTTACAGACGCTTTGGAAAAAATTCTAGTATTCTAAGAGTACTGAATTTGGTACTCTTATCCAGTCAGGAATTCACATATAAATTCAAAAACCCTAATTTGTTATTTAATTTGGACTTCAAATTATACATGTGAGTTTTTGATTGTTCAGAAATACTAAACATTCAATACTCCTATATTACTAGAATTTTTTCCCAATTTTAGGGCACACTATGGGGGTGAAAGTAGATTAATCAATTTATACTAATTAATAAATTTCGCCAAAAACTTACATGTGTAGGTTTGGTGTCCCCAAGTGATTGGTGAAAGATTTTTCTTGCTTCAGGTGAAAATCACGTGACCTCTTGGGAAATATTTGATAAATGCGGCAGTTGGTTATCCCAAATTTCCAATTTGTAATTGTCATTTTTTTTTTCTTACTCATTTTTCTTTGTTTTAAAAAAAAAAAAAAGAAAAAGGAAAGACTAAAAATTACTGTGGCTCGCGCATGGAGTTGAGCATAACCTCCCAAATGTTGTGGTTCACAGAAAATTATTTTTTCACAAAATCCATAGACTCCAGAAAAAGAAAATTAGAGTAAATAATAAATGAATATAACACGTCGGGTTCACAAACTACTTTTATTTAGAGATAAAATGATTTTTTGAAAATAAATGATAAAATTTTGTGTAATACTAATACAGTTACGTATTTAGAAATAATCCGTGTTGAATTTGAAATTTCTCTTTCACAAAAGTCGAGAACAAGTTGAGAAAACGTGTCATCTCGAGATAAACATAAACAAAACATAAATAACTGCTAACACTTTTTTTCCAAGATAGATAGATAGATACCAAACATGATACAAAAGAGCTGGGACAATAGTCAACAGGTCAAGGTCGGAGTTCGGAGGAATTCATGATGTCTGACCGGCCCTACAGTCAAATTTGTCCACTATAGAATATTTGACACCAGTGTGAAACTGTGAATGCATACATTCTTATTTCATTTTATTGTTGGCTTCTTTTGGTACTTTAGAGAGAAGTAACTGTGTGTGAACACTGAATACTTCAAGATCTGGTCGGGCAAGTGCTGATAACTTTGTTTAAAGATTAATAAAAATGTAAACATCATCGAATAATATAAGGGCTAATAAAACCCTCTGCCATGACGGAATCAATTTGATATATAAAACAAGTTCAACTAATCAAACAGCGCTTTACTATACGAGCATTTATTTTAAATGATGGACTATTATTTTTGTTTATGTTATATTTAAAGAGCAAAATGATATTAGTTAAATATTTTACTCATCTATCTTCCAAACCGGTACGTAAATGTGTTGAAATACTCTTGCCAATACCAAATAGAAAGCATTACGTGAAACGAAAACAACACGATTTTAAGCACGAATGAATCAAACAACTTATGTGGAGCATCTTGATCCTGTGTCTAACATTTTTTTCTGTAGCCTAGCATGAAACTCAATGTCCTCAAATGAATGTAGTTAATCAAATATATCCTAAGCCTAGTGCTTACTGCTTGGATAATAATGGAAAAGAGACATTGAAGAACGGATATGATACACATTACCGAAAGATCCACTAGAACGATTAATATATGTACCTAAAATCCAAGCATGGAATATTTAGGGACACTAAAATGGAACCAAAATTAGGGGGCTTTCCTCATACATAGAACCATAAAAATGCTAGCCTTAATTCAATGTACTTTCAAGATCATGGAAATTTATTATTAAAGATTTTGACAGAGAGCCACCTTGGCCCATGTCATTTAATAAACTATATTGACCTTTTTGTTTACTTTGGTGGAGGCGGAAGTGGAACCAATTATCCCATGTGATTTTTATGTAATATAAAGCTCAATTATTTCTCCACTTTGCTTTTGCTTCCACCAACAAGATATCTCTTCACTAAATAAAAAAATGAGACAAAGACAAGGGGCAAAAAGTCACGTAATTTATTCACAAGCTAGGGGCATTTTAGAAACCTTGGGTGTGTGTGTGTGTGTATATATATATTTGGACAGACAACATTCACCTCCACAACCACAACACAACACAACATCCTAGTTCTTCTACTGCTAGATTTGTTGAGCAAGAAGTTCTTCAGATGGTTGCAAAAATGGCAGGAGGAAGGATGAAGATGATCAACGGTGGAAACTTCTCGAGGAGGATTGAGTACCGCCGTCCAATTCCGATGAGGGGGCAAGTGAAGGCGGCGATTGTTTCGGGATTGGCTCACTCTTTATCTTCTATATTTTCTTTCGGAGGAAGAACTCTCTCTAGGCAGTTTTCTTGAGTTTTTCAGTTCTTGATTTCTAGAGAGGGAGTTGAGAGTGAAGATTTTGATGTTTCACTTTCAGCTGTTTGTAGATTGTACAGTTTTTGCCAGTTGATTCCAATCTTATTTCAATGACTTATCAATCAATGATAATTGACTGTCAAACAAAGAGAGGCGTCACTTACTCCACAACTATATATACCATTTGGCCGCCATAGCCAACACTCATAAGCTCTTCGATAGTTCATTTCTTCGATCCACAGCAATTGAAATTGCTTGTAGTAAATGAAGACGGTGATTAAGATTAACGGCGCAGATTTGAAGAAGAAATACTCGAGGTGGCCGATTCCGAGAAGGGGTCAAGTGAAGGTTGGGATTGTGCTTGGTTTGGGTCATTCTTTGGCTGCCATTCTCTCCCAGAAGGAACTCTTGTTTAAGTCAACAATGGTTCAGTTCAGTCTGTTCGGTTTGGGTTACGAAAGTAAACATATAATCGATAGTTTTAAATTGATTGGAAAGACTTGTTTGTAGTCTCGATCTCTTGTCATGTGATGATGTATCCTGTCACGTGTGGATATGGTGAAAGATGATTTTTACTTTACTCGTGACTCTCTAATTTAGATGTTTTGTTTTATTTACCATAGCTTGAGAAGCTTGAGTGTCATATTCGGTTAGTGCCACGAACAAAAAATCGGGACTTTTGTGAACAATATCACGGGATGCACTTCAGATTCACTCTACAAATAAGTAATTTAAAACGTGCAAATTGTTTTAGGTTTTAACTATTTGTAAATTGCAATGCTCATTTTTCATACGATATATATGAATATATCATATTATGACATTATTGTGAGCGCCACTCACATTAGGTAGAGCCCACATGTAAGTGGACCCCACAATGGTAATCCTGCCTAGGTCAGCATAATTAACATTATTATTATTATTATATATATATATATATATGTATTTATGGCTCAAAAAAGATATTTTATCTCTAAGAATATTAAGTGAAACAGGCCAGTGAGCCCTTTTCTCAACCGGCACGGAAGAGGTTTTGGATTATTTGATATCTCAAGTATGCGTAATACTAATACTAAATATATAAATGAGTGTATAAATAGATTTACATATGTTTCTTAAACACAACTATACAAGTTTATTCTACTTAATTAATTAATTAATTAATTAGAGCAAAAAATTTGCATGTGTAAGTTCTTAATTAGCTGGTGTTTCAAATTGATTGATAGAGATTTTTCTTGTTTCACGTGGAAGTCATTCTACTTCTGGGAAATAAATGCCACAGTTGCACGTGATTTGCTGCATCTCTACGTTATTCCAAATTTCCAATTTGTTATTGTCATTTTTTTCTTCTCATTTTTCCTTGTCTTTCAAAAAAATAGAAAAATTAAAAATTACTGTGGCTGATATCTACACGCACGGAGTTAACTAGTTAAGCATAACCCCCAAATGCTCTTCCGATCTAATAAATTTTTAAATAAAATCCATGGACGCAAGAAAAAGAAAAGTGGACTATAATGATACTCCGTCTGTCCCAAAAAGATACTCTTTTATTTTTCTTTTATCCGTCCTAAATTATATTTCATTTTCCTTACTTAATTTTTTAATTTTCTAAAACGTCCTTATTTATTATGCATAGTAATAATCAACAATAAAGAATATTATAGTAAAATATTAAAAAAATAAAGGGCATATTAAGAAATACATTTTAAAATTATACATGTCTAACAATATTAATTAAATTTTTTTAATCTATATAAAAAATAAAAGGGAAATATCTTTGTGGAAAAAACAGAGTAAATGAATATAACACATGGATTTCACAAACCATTTTTAATTAAAGATTAAAAATGAATTTTTATGAAAATAAGCGATAAAGATTTGTGTAATAATACAATTACATCTCATAAAATAAGTTGACATAATAAGTTGACATGATTGATTTGACTAAATTCTACTTTTAAATTAGAAATAGTTTGTATTGAAATTGAATTCCTCTTTCATAAATGCAGAGAACAAGTTGAGAAAACGTGTCCGCTCAAGAAAACTTAACAAAAACCCACCACACTTAGACCTGAAATTCTCCAATGCAAATCTTGAAAACTAGTGGTCGTAACACATGTTCAGACTGGTGCTTGCACTTCACGAGTTCCATTCTGGCGCCATAAGAGTATTTTCAATGGGAGAGGTCTTTCCCAAAAGGTCATATACATACGAAAATAAAGTGGACCACATATGTTTCCTATTTTCTTTTAATTTTCTTTTTTCTTTTAATCACTTTCTCTCATTTACACCACTTTATCCTCACTTTTCTTTCCCAATGTCAACCCTATGGTCCAAAACCACACCTTCATCACCACATTTTCCACTACTATTTTATCATTATTTTTAAATTTCTATCTATCTCTCTCATTTTTTTTACTTTCCCACTTTTTTCTTACACCCTTTCCACAAACTCATTCAATTTAAATAATTCTCTCCTCATAATCTCTCTTCTTTATCACCTTCACCTCCATCTCCACCCTTGCCATTAAAGATAATGTCACTAAATTAATTTTATGCACTTCACCCTTTCTAATAAGATAGATAGATGCTACTATCATCCCCATTATTTAGTCTCATTTTCCTTTTTAGAGATGTCTCAAATATATTGTTTCATTTCTATATTAAAGAGTTTAATTTATAAAATCATACAAATCTATTCTTATTTAATACTTTAATCAAAACTATCAATTTTAAATTTAACTCATTAAATAAAGACAAATTAAGAGCAATAATCGCAAAATTTGCCTTTTCAACACATTTTTTAGAACATTTCTAATACAAAGTCAAAGTCAAATGCCTTAGGTGTATATGTGTCAAAGAATATTGACATCACATCTAAAAAATCCTTCAATGTAACAATATTAACATTATATATTTGTCAAGTAACTATTAAGAATTTTTTTGAAAATGGCAATGTCAAGCATTAATTCATTCAATCAAAAAATTTCTCTCTTTTTCTTTAATGATATTCTTCATGATAATGTCAAGTATTTAATGTATTAAATAAATATTTTTTTATCAATTATCAATTTATTCTATGACTGTAACTATATATTAGAGACGCTCTTAATCTCTATAAAAACGTAAATGGGACTAAAAACTTATTTGATCCTCATTATTCCAGTAATTTATAATTTTACTTATCACTAATTTAATATTTAATTTTACAACTATTTAATTACAATTACATATTTCAAATTTTTTTACATTTTCAATACATTTTTTATCTTTCTCTTTGTTATAAGTTCTTCAAATAATGAGAATCAATCCAGCTCTAAATAATCGTTGACATCGTCATAGGAAATAAATGAATTGGGACAATAGTCAATTGGTCAAGGTTGGAGTTCGGAGGAATTCATGACGTCTGACCGGCCTTACGGTCAAACTTGTCCACTCTAAAATATTTGAGAATGTGACTGAATACTTTTTTATTTCATTTTATTTTTTGGCTTTTTTTGTGTTCTAGAGAGTACTGTATGTGAACACTGAACACTTCAAGATCTGGTCGGGCAAGTGCTGATAACTTGTTTAGAGGTTAACTAATAAAAATGTAAAAATCATCAAATAATGTAAGGGCAAATTCAACCCTCTACCATAACAGAATCAATTTGATCTATAAAACAAGTTGAAGTATTCAACCCGCAGTACACGAGACAAATACTTATTTTAAATGAAAACTAACATTCTCTTTGATGGACTATTATTTTTGTTTCCGTTATATTTAAATTTAGATTCTACCACAATGAACAAAATGATTCTCGTTACATAGTTTAGCCGTCCATCTTCCAAACCGGTATGTAAATATGTTAAAATACTCTTGCCAATACCAAATAGAAAGCATTACGTGAAACCAAAACAACAAGATCTTAAGCCCGAATGAATCGAACAACTTATATGGAACATTTTGAACCTGTGTCTAACTTTTCTATTAGCATGAAACTCAATGTCCTCAAATGAATGTAGTTAATCAAAAATATCCTAAGCCTAGTGCTTACCGTTTCGATAATAATGGAAAAGAGACATTGAAGAACGGATTTGATACACAATACCGAAAGATCCACTAACACAACTAATATATGTACCTAAAATCCAAGCATGGAATCTTGAAGTAGATTTAGATGGGGACACTAAAGTGTAACCAAAATTAGGAGGCTTTCCTCATACATAGAACCATAAAAATGCTAGCCTGAATTCAATGTACTTTCAAGATCATCGGAATTTATTATTAAAGATTTTGACAGATAGCCACCTTGGCCCTTGTCATTTAATAAACTATATTGACCCTTTTATTTAATTTGGTGGGGTGGAGGTGGAACCAATTATCCCATGTGATTTTTATGTAATATAAAACTCAATTATTTCTCCACTTTGCTTTTTGCTTCCACCAACAGGACACCTCTTTATTGGTGCCTCTAAAGAGAAAAATGAGATTACGTTTAGAGAAAAATGAGATTACGACAAGGAAAAGGTCACGTAATTTATTCACAATCTAGGGGCATTTTAGAAACCTTGGGTGTATATATATATTTGGACAGAAAACATTCACCACCACAACAGCACAATATTCTAATTCTGGTTCTAGTACTAAATTTGTTGAGCAGGAACTTCTTCAGATAGTTACAAAAATGGCAGGAGGAAGGCGAGAGATGATCAACAGTGGAAACTTCTCGAGGAGGATTGAGTACAGCCGTCCAATTCCGATGAGGGGGCAAGTGAAGGCGACGATTGTTTCGGGATTGGCTCACTCTTTATCTTCTATATTTTCTTTTGGAGGAAGAACTCACTCTAGGCAGTTTTCTTGAGTTTTTCAGTTCTTGATTTCTAGAGAGGGAGTTGAGAGTGAAGATTTTGATGTTTCACTTTCATTTGTTGTAGATTGTACAGTTTTTGCCGGTTGATTCCAATCTTATTTCAAATTACTTATGAATCAATGATAATTTTGGTGCATCAATTGATCTATTAAATTTACAATTAGGAAAGAATCAACAACAACAAAATCCCCGTTGTTTGATGTTTCTAATAAATTTCAGACGGCTACGTGAACAGCTATTATTTGTTATCATCTACGACTAGTATATATGTTATGCTGAGAGACTTTAAAATGACAAATTTAAGGCTGATCAAAATTTTCCTTGCCTAGCTAGGCAGAAGTGCGAGGTACCTCTTCAGGGACTAGATTGGATGGTGTTCTAGAGGCCGGTTTCTCTGAAGGGCGAGGCTTCGATGGTCTCCTTGAAGGCACTTGATCGACTTTTTCTGGAGGAATGTCGAACTGCAACGGGAGAAAGAAATAGTACACATACTTAACTACATAATTTCGTATTTTGAACAGGTAAATAAAACTCAAGTGTCACATATGAACCAACCTTGTAACTGCAACCAGATACACAAGCACGAAGGCATTCCTGTACAAGGAAAAAGAACAAGAAAGATATACTTTAAGTCAGTAAAACAAGATATGCTTTAAGTCTGTAAAACAATTAGTCCAGACGGAATATGAAATGCAGCACAATTGTCTCATAATAATAATACTGTTATCTTCTTCTCTGTAATCGGCATCCTTATAAAATAAGTCATGGTAATAATACTGTTATTTTATAACTCAGCCTTCAGATTTTTGTTCAGATGAGAATAATAGCCTTGCGAAAATTAGCTGCTTTCCGGAAAGAAAAGAGAGATAGGAAGAAATAACTAAAATCATCACTCTTGGTGGGCAATAATACAATTTCTCATAACCAAGGTCTGTCCCTTTCTCAGAAGAATTTAAAATATAATCCGACTGCCAATGACTATCTCATTCACAAATCACAACCGTAATACGTTCCTGGCAATGCAAATAAGAGCAAGAAAGAATAAACAAGCAACTGATCAGAGGAAACAAGGAAAACTCAAACCTCTGAGTAACTAGCAGAACCAGGAGAACGATCAATGTAAGCACTCCATTGCTGGTCCTTCAGAACTGGGTCTTTATAGCAAATCTCATCGCACTCTTCCAGACCTGAATATGCATAGTCATTCACTCACTTGATTAATATCTTCCAAAGAGGTTACTCACCGTTAATACTCCTCAAGACAGGATTTATCAAGGTGAATATTGTGCTACTCTGGGAGAATAGATTTGATAATTTGTTGACAAAAAGGATCAAATAGCTGGAGCAATTAATGAGGTAAACGACATTCAAATATATAAACTACAAGCTATGTCAAATGAAAAAGGAAAGGATTCAGGATAAAAGAACAATTTGGAAAACCATAAATTTACAGCTTTCCATCCAAGTATTACCAAAAGCAAGCCCACAATTCCATGGTCAGGAATCCACAAATTTTATTAGAAAAATGTAATGAACACGCAACACGTTTATGTAGAATTTATTATATTGTAATTTTAAGGCATCAATACAGGAAATTAACACTTACATTCTTCCCATGTCTCGCCATCAGAGTCACACCCCTTTTTGCAGAATACTCTCCCTGCATGAGACCCCAAGGAATGTGTAATTAGATAAACCCACTTCACAACAAATGAACTCAGAAAAAGCATGACAACCATAGGGATGAACACTGAAGGGCGAAGGCAGTAGACCCTGAAATCTGACCAGAGCACTAGGCCAGAGATAATACAGCATAACTCTTGTCTGTAAACATGCAATGATGTAGCCAAAACTCTAGGATAATGCCTCACTGATACCCAATTGTTTATGATGATGCCTGGAAATTATTAAACCTTTCTTCACTTATCATCAGTAGATCAGAATCAAAGACTAAAATACATGAAAATTCCACTTGAAAATATGGGATAAATCTAATATTTTCAAGCTGATAATGATACTCATTCTTTTGTCAACATATCATTAGATGCCTGTAAAACAATAAATTAACCCTTTTTAACCGAAAATGGACAAAATTTTCACCGGCTTATCCCATTTTTACACTTCAAAACATCACCCATAAAACTATACGCCCCCGGCTTCCCCTCAGAAGTCCTTAACTCTCAACACATGCCTAAAAATTTCTGTCTGATCACTACAAAAATTCAATGTACATTACACAAAAATAAAACGAAAATGATCCCCATTAGCCCACAACAACAAACCAAGCCTTAATATCAATAACGCCAACCCAATATGTGTTAGCAATTGCGTACGGGCTATAGTGAAAATGGGGAAGAGGAAAAAATATAACCCTAAAATTTTTACACATCGCAAGCATATAAATCGAGTCCATGAATCGATAGGGGGAAAAAGATGGAGAAAAGAAAATATACAGGGAATTTGCTTGAGAGTTGCATATTTATGGGTGCATCGATTGTTACAAGGCGCAGTCCATTGTTGAGGAATCATGGTCCTCTGTGATTGTTCGAGCAGATATTGTTTCCTCTGTCAAAATTCACATGAAGGGTGGAGGGAAGAATGGAAAAATGAAGCAGAGCATTTCTTCTTTGAATCTCTGATATTTGTGGCGTCATGCGTTAGTGACTCTACGCCACTAACCAGTTGTGTACATGAGCGACCACTATTTGTGGAAAAAAAAATCTAGTATTTCAATAGTAACGAATTTGATACTCCGTAAAAAAAATAATCTCTTACTATCTCATATCTAATGCACGTATGATAGGAGATTATTGGACAAGTCATGACTACAAGATCAGGAATTCTTATGTGAATTTAGGGCCCCAGATTACTATTTAAATTAGACCCAAAACTTACCTGATTTGTCAGATTTAGTACTCCTCAACAGCCATAACTTTTTCCTTATTGCGGTATGAAATACTATATTTTACTCTCTTTTTGTAGTATTAATTTTATGAGACTAATTCTTTTGGAAAACGTGTGATTAAAAATAATAAAGGCAATTGTAAAAAGTAATTTCTTTTTAAAAAATGTGGCTGAAAATGCATTGACACAAAAGCAATAAGAATAATTTCTCGTAAAATCAATTTCATATGGATAGAAGCAAATAATAATTCTATAATTCTATAACTCCTGTTCATATTACTAAAAAAGTTTGAACCTCAAACTCGAGGGCCTTACCTGCTCTGCCTTTAGAGCCTTGATGGTAGATGTAAATCACAGAATGTGAGCCTCCACCTATTCATATCACTAAAAAGGTTTAAACTCCAAACCTATAGACCTCATCTGTAACTTATGTTTATATTACTAGTATATTGTAGATGGTTGCTCACTCAAACGGTGGTGCATTGGCTCGCCCCTTCACATTGTGATGAGCCGCACTATACATGCATGGCCTATGGCCCACCTTCTCTATTTGGACATAACCACCACAGGCAGGGATGGACAAAAAGTAATTTTTTTTTTTGGCAATAAATCGGGCATAAAATGCAAACGCATAAATCATCATCATCATCGTTATTCTTCAAAATGTTAGGAGTACCTTGACGGCTAGACGAACATAATACTACAACACATATCCAGGTAACAAGAAACCATTCAACGTTGGTGCCAACCAAACTCCCTATTAGATCTGGTTTCCTAAATGAAATCAAGAATTTGGATTATTTTCTTTTCATACTTGGACCAGGATGCAGTTTATGTGATTGCATAATATTTCCATTTTTCAAACTCCCAATTAGAGTTTTCCTCCTACATGTACACTACTAGACACAGAAACAACTAAATTTATAAACAACTTTGTATAAAATGTACGCTCCCAATGTTGTACTGATAGAAATACACTTATATTTTGTATAAACGGTTAATTTCACATTTCATCTCTAACCTTTATAATTAGTATCGCCTGAGTCCCCTACTTTTTTTCTACTTTTCAATAACTCGCCCGATAAGTCCTTATTGACGGTTTCTGTCATTTTTTGTATTAAATCCCTAATCAAATTGCCATTTTATCCTTTATATTTTAAAATTAAAATAAATAGTTTAAAAAGAAAAAATAAAATAAAATAAAAAGTTTCAAAAAAAAAAATAAATAAAATTGGGGGTGGGGACTTCCCTATGTGTTGTAGCTGTCATTTTCGACAGCACTTAACTGTCATTTTCGACAGCACTTAACTGTCATTTCCGGCAACAAATCGCTGTCGGGAATGGCAGCTCAAGAAGAGATCTCCCCCCTCTTCTTCTATATTTTCCGACAACGATTTTGCTGTTGAAAATAGCAGCTGAGGAATCGCGTTGCCATTTCTGGCAGTGATTTTGTTGCCAGCTGCCGGAAATGGTAGCAAATTACTGCCAGCATCACTAAAGGAGGGTTCTCTCCATTTTCTTCTTTAAAAAAAATATATTTTATTTTTTGTTTCTAAACTTTTATTTTTTAATTTAAAATATTAGGGATAAAATAGTAATTTGATGGACAAAAAGAATATACAACTAGAATTCACTGCATTGTATACAAAAATATACAAAAATTCTCTCCATTGTATTCACTGCATTAGTTATTTTAGTTACAACTAGAATA
>CAVNYN010275027.1:0-18297 GCA_963692815.1 Nyctanthes arbor-tristis
TCAAATTAAATAACCAGGGTGGGTTTTAAACATTGATAACACACAACTTTATACAGATTGACAGCATACTCTGCCTGTACAATAAGGTAGGTACATATTTGGTATGAAGTACTCAACAAGACTTCAGATGAATGACAGATTTCCAGACCTGTTTGATGGCGCTTGTAGCAGTATCACCATTTTGGAGACCTTTAAGGTGTGGCAACGTTGAAGAGTATCCATCAACAACATCTGTAAGTGGTCTCCAGCGAATAGGATCCTGCAAGAAGGTGAACCTCAGTAGTAAATATCTAAACCGAAAAGTTCAACCACGGTGAAGTAGTATTAGATAATATTTATCTCGTGCTAATCATAGTCCAAGTCAAATATTTTCTAGTCCTTTTGAGTATGTGTCTTAAATACTGATTGAGTTTCATGATTCTTCAAAAAAAATGTTTGGATGAGAAGCAGATGAAATCGATAAGTATTCCAGTTTACATCAATTTTATCAAATATGTCTCACGTCCAACTAAGATGCATCACGTAATAAAATTATTTCGTGGTAGTTAAGTTTAATTGGAAGATCAACGTAACATAATTTTATTAAACAAATTATGGATTTGGTAAAACCATAAGATGCATATCAAGTTTAGGCTAGGTTAAGTTCCATTTGGTATAAGTTACTGAATCAATAGTAATGTAAAATCTGGAATGGATTCATATACAGCAGATCTAATGTGGTTGATTAATTACCTCACCCCCTTCTCCGGAATTAGATTTCCCACCCAATCGGTTCATGGCAATAGCTATTGCTTCATGAGTTTCCCTGGAAATAGCTCCAAGTGACATGCCACCAGTACAAAATCGTTGGACGATAGAGGCAGCAGGTTCTACCCTTCCAACTGGAATTGGAGAACGGTCACTTTTAAACTCTAGGAGATCCCTGAGAACCTGAAATTGTAAAAAGGGAGAACATATAAAGATTCTTAAACATGTAGACAAGCAATAAGCCTTAGCATTGAACAGGCAGGATTCAGAGAGTCAAATCCTTAATAGCAACTTTTAACTCACATTCACAGGTCGGTTAACCAAATGCGCTTGATAAATTGAATAAGCAGTTTCACTCTTTTGGCGGACAGCTTTGTGGAGCAGCTTTGACATCTCAGGGTTGTTACCATGATATTCACCTTACAATTAAAGAAGTGGAAAGTGGTAAGCACTACCGAGCGAACTAAATGTTCATCTAATCAAGAATAACTTGTGTCTACATATAACTTGGAACATTTGTAGTATAGCATTACAGATAATACCCAATATAAGTTTTCCAAAAAAATTTCATCCTGTCAAAAAGATATACCTCCTGGTCTATATTGTATGAACCCAAAATTTTCAAGTCTTTTAGCTGTGTCTTCAGAGAAAGACTTAACCCAAAATGACAAAGTCTCCCTTGCCAACTGCAAGAATTAGATGTTAGCACCAGCAGCAAAACTATATGAACAAGTAAAAATTGAACCTCGGTACAGAATGTCACGTAAGTCACCATGCTATCAGTGCATCAAAATTCTAATCAGAGATCTTGTTTCTGTTTGATTTGTCTACCTAAAGATTTCACCTTTGATTTTCACCTCCTACAGTGCATTGTTCAACATTATCCCAATTAAATGTTAACGAGATAGTAACCAGTAGATGAAAAATCTGATCAAGCAGTTCACCAGACAGACTACGAGAGATTGAAAACCATGCTGAAACCTCGTTAAGTCCATTGTAAGATGGTTGTCATTCATTATGTAATAGTTGGATTTAAATTCTAATCAGGGAAATTGTTTCCTGAAGTTTCTAGCATGACAACAAACTACCCAATATTAGCCTCAATCTGCAGCAGCAAAAAGAGAGAGATAACTAAAACTCAAAGCCCATGCACTGTCTTGACAACCTAAATAATTACCCTACCCAATCCGTGAGCCAACAAAATTTAGACTGTTATGGTTATTCTGATAAGAAGCTTGCAGTAATCTTGATGGAAAAAACAAATTGCAAATGGAACTACCACAGAAACTATTTTGCAGTGAAATTGCAACGACTATGTTGAATGAAAACAATATACGCAGTAAATGTAATTTGTACTAGTGTTCAATGGATCATAGTAGAAAACAATTGCAATTGAAATCTATAAAGGAAAAATACAATGAATAGTAGCTTTAAAGTGGTTCAGTCTCTCCCAGCATAATACCCAGCATTTGCTTTTAAATCTCTTGCCCAAGGTATTCATTGTGAATTGGTGCGGGCGGATAAGAGAATCCGATCTGTGGAGTTAAATGGTGGAGATTAGATATGATTAATTTGACCAAATTCAGATTTGAAATAGAATGAGAAAGAATGAGTACGCTATCATGGACTATGTTTTCCCAATGGATGCTTGAATATCCATCTATTCCTTTTTGCTGATTGTCCACTTTTGCCTCAAGGTCCTATACTAGCTCAAATTAACTAATGCAATTTAAATATTTTCACCATTTTCTCAACTCTTAACCAGTAAACTTTCAATTTGTCACCCCCACCCGCCCCCAAAAAAAAAAAAAAATAGAGTAAACTTCCAAAGCCACAGACCACCGGATAAGCAATTCGAAAGTTTCGAGAAGAATGGACAAAAAAGAGTTCCTTGAAATTGAAATTTAAGCACCCTATTCTTCAATAATTTAAGTCAGGCACAAAGAATATCATTGACTAAGGGATTCTGTTATACTGTAATGATATGTCATGTTCAGGAGAGTCCCATCTTTGAGGAAAAATCACAATATTTATTTCAGCCATCATATTTCAAATTGAGATTATTAAGAATTAAAAATTATTGTTTATAAGTCCTAAAGAATGAAGCCAAGACCACCGTATGCTTCATCACTACTTTCAGCATTACCTCATCCAAGGTCAAACCACCAATGCTTGACATACTACCGCAAAATGCAATATCAATGATCTTTTTGCCCAGTCCATAAACTTCAAATATCTGTGCACCACAATAACTAAAGCAAAGTACTTTCAGCAATACTAATATTATATAAAAAGAAGATAGGAATGATATAGGCCAGAACGGCAGGAAAATAAGAAACTACCTTGACAGCAATGAGATGCCCATTTTGGAGAGAACTTTCAGAAGGCCAGATTTTACCGCCTGAAACAGAATTTGGACCAGTTAATTTCCCATTCAGCACAGTCAACCAAAAGTTTCCTCCAGCATACCAAAAAAAACTAGGATTAAACCACTTAGATAAAATGAATAACACAAGGATGAGATGGCACAATTAATTACATTGACTTAAAAGTGATCAGATTGCTAAGAAATCAGGATCTTACCAGGCGTACATTTTGTCATCTAATTTGTCAATATAGCATTACTCAAAGAATTAACGCAAAAAGCTTCCAGAGATCCAATGAAAAATAGAAAAATACTCCCTTTGTCCCATAAAGATAGACCTATCGTCATTTTCACAAAGATTGAAAAAAGCTCAATAAATGTTGGAAAAGTAAATTTTGGAATCATTTTCCCAAGTACTCCCCTTAATTTACTAATTATTTTGCTTTAATAGTTCTATGTTTTTGATAACAATGCATACGAAATAGGGGCATACATGAGAATTAACATTTCAATTACAATTTAAATGGTAAGTAGTCTATCTTCATTAGATGGATGAAAATGTAATACAAGTCTATCTTTATCAGATGGAGTAACATTTTTTAGAATTAAAGAATCTGAAAGAAAATAATTAGCATAATGGCTTCTAACACATGGGAACGTCAAAGAATTTACATAGTAGAAACTAGAATTAACATCTTTCTATGATGTATACTTGTTAAATTGAGATGCAGATGATGGAGAATATAGTATAATCTAATTCTTTTGAAATTTTATCAACTTTCATAGTGTAATCATGTGCTTCACTAGACAGTAATCCCAAGCTTACTTTTCTCTACATTGCATTTCTATTTTGCTACATATATGAACATTCACACTTTGTGCATCTTCTACTATTTATTTGGAATTTAACAAGATAATTACTCTCAAGCCCACAAGCTCGCAAACAAGAAATGCATGACAGGGCATGCAAAGGCATAAAAATATACATCATATGAACAAAAAGGGTAAAGATAAAAAAACAGAGCAAGAGAGATGAAAGATTCAAGAGATGCGCTAGCACACTGAACAGTCATCGCACAATAAGTTGGATCAGTAAATCTTCATAATATATTTAAGTAAAACTTAGTATCATGAACTTCCAGCCCCTGCACCACTTATAAAGCCTCTGAAATTTGAGTATCACATTGGCAATGTCCACATACTCAATAACTACTAAAAACAGATCCACAAACACACAAAGACAGCAAGATATGTATAAGTAGTAGATCTTGAGCACATCTTCAGTTTGCTGGAACCAACAAATATCATAGAGCAAGAACAACCTGTAACTAATCTGCTCTTTCTAAAAGATGATGATTAAGTTACAACCAACAAGAGGTAACAAAATCCAAGCACCTAGACAGAAGATATGAATAATACAAACATGGATAAAGAAACAAGTAAGGAAAATCTAAAGTACATGTAAACATCATAGCCATAGACCTTGCAAAAGTTCTTCTGAGCCTGTTCAATTGTAACAGTGGGCATTTTCCCGTTCCGCATCAGATTCATTGTTTTAGTGCTCAAGCGCCATTGTCTGCAAGTCTCAAGCGCCAAGTATGGACATACAGCACTGTAAAGAGAGGAGTAAGATAATAGCAACTGAAACCACAGAGAGATGCTGAAACCTGAACAAAATATTTGACTAAACTAAGGAAGCAGAGCTTTTAGATATCAATAGGTAGAGAACATAGATAAATAATAATAAAAAGGATTAACATGAAGGAACTATATTAGAAATGATAATAACGCAAGAAATACCATATATTGCTTAGGACACAACAACAATTCTATACAGTAAAGGAAAAGAAAATGTTTTCCAGTGATGAGCTTTTGAAAAAAACAAATGACTGAAAGAATAGTGGTCAGAGATGATAGAAATAACCTTGCACCATATCCAATTAAACATGCAAATTGATGCGTACTGAAGCACTGAGCAGTATCAGCAATGATAGAAGCTGACATTCGCAGCCCATTCTGAATTAGATGCTGGTGAACAGCACCTACAGCAAGAAGCATCGGAATTGCCGGGCGAGTCGCCTCCTGGCAGAAGTAATGATTATAATTATACACAACCAAGCAATAATAGTTATAAATGGTGAACGAGAGTTAAAAAAAAAAAAAAAAGAAGTAAAGAATTGCCCCAAGTGTTGCTCACATCATTGATAAAATAATGATAAAGCTTATCACTTCAGAACAATTACAAAGAAATTTTAGAAAAGCAAAGAAGAACTAGTTTTAGCTTGTACTACAATGAAAAGTGGACCCTCCCCCCATTATTACAACAATACTTTCCTCTCCATACTATCCCCCACAAGAAAGGAGCTCAGTTTTAATACTAGTTGCCTGAACCATGTCCCTGTAATTTTTTTGAAGATACCATGACAATAATAACACCACGTGTCATTGCATTCACTATTTTGCAGCAAATGGATGTAAACTAAGAGTCACGCTTCCCTGAAAAGAAGACTGATTCATGAAGAGCATGCAAAATCTTAGTTTCTTATGTGATTTATTGAGAAACACCAGTGCAATTCAGAAGATAGGCCATCAAGGCATATAGCACGTGAATTGTGCTTACCAGCTCATCAGACCTGTCAGATAGCACAAGCAGCTGGGAACCACTTCTAACAGCTTCATCAGCAGCTTCACAGAGCTTGTAGAGTTGTTTTTCCAGTGAACCATCAATCCCTTTCCTTATGTCGAAAAATGTTGCTAATACTTGAGTTTTCAAGGATGGATCTTTCATTAAAGAATCGAGCTCCCGTTCATTTAGCACAGGACTAGACAAAATTATCTGGTCGAGAACTTCAGCTTAGTAAACACAAGCAATAGGAAGAAAGAAGTGTATACCATTCATATTACATTGAGCTTATTATGAAAGGAAACAAGAAAAACTAGAAAACCATCATCTTTGATTCAGAAGAATACAAGGAAGAGCAGAGAACCTGAGAGGCATTCCGGGGACCAATTTCTAGTATGTTTCCTCTCTTTCCAAGGTTAATTTCAAGAGACATGACCAATCCTTCTCTGAGAGCATCTATAGCCGGGTTCGTAACCTGACTCATGCAACAATAAAATCATTCTATGAAAACGATCTCTAAAGGAATATGCAAGAAAGTAGTTCAAAGGTCAATCAGGTAAATTAATGAAAAGAATTAATTACAAGAGGAACAATAGTAAAGCTACAAAAAGACCCAGTATAACAAGTTAGTGAAATCTCCAGAATCCCATGCTTCACATGAGGGTGTTTGATTCTCATCTTTCATTTATAAATTCTAACTTCACCTACTACCAATTTGACGACTACTCAACTACAACCACTCATTTCAAACACTAATCCCCACCACACATTTCACCTCATTATAATTTTCTCATCATAATTCACCACCATAATGAGAATCAAATAGCCATGAACAAATATTGGATATTGCATAAAAACCTCTGACACTGCCAAACATTCAGAAAGATAAATTGCTGCTTCGTACCATTAAATATGGTTTCCATGAAAAATTTGATACCTGAGCAAACCGTTGCTTGAAATAATCGTATAACATGTGTGGTTTTTGAGACAACACCGCTAATGGAGTATCATCCCCCATGCAAAAAGTAGGCTCCTTTCCTTGAGCAGCCATAGTTTCAATGACCATTTGGACATCCTCACTGGAATAGCCAAATGCCCTGTTGTCATCAAATGAACAACTATCATGACAAGCCATAGTAATTAATGCTTGGTAGGGTCTAGCAAAAGTAACTTCTCATCCGTAGCCGAAAAGTGCTGAAGACTTGTTTTAATTGGTATTCCTGCAACATGTTTCTGTGTATAGGGTTATATAGCCTAACTTTAATAAGTGTAGATTATCAATTCAAAATAACATTTTCTGACTCATTTGTTCAAATCGATGATAACAAGCAAGAAGTGTGGATGGAAGGAAGACGAAAGTAAATATTTATATGTTCAACCATTCAAGTCACAATTATGACTGAACAAGAGTGCTAGGATTCCACAGCATCACAATTTGAAAGGGGAAAAAATACAACGCATAAAAAACAAAATTTTCTAGCCACTTACTGTTGACGTCTTAATATTACTTCATTGTCCATTACAGTCGCCGAAAGAAAGTTTGCAGGCTTTAGAGGACAGAGATTTCCAGTAACCCAATTTCCGTAAGGATTTGACAGGGCAACTCGCTTCTTAACCTCTGTATTCTCATACACCTGAATATAATAATCAACAATTTTAAACAAATGATGCATCATAATTCATAAACTATATAATTCACCATTTAAATAAGCCTAGACATGCATTATCAATATGTAATTCTCATTACCATGTAAGCTGTCTAAACTTCCTGAAAAGTATGTTGACTGTGACACGCAGAATAAATATTTTAAATAACATCTCTTAAGATGTAGCATTCCGCAAAAAAATACCTAAATACATCTTAAAAGTCGATTCCAAAGACAACAGTTTTCCTTTGGGAACATTAACAGTCACGAACAGCAACAATATAATCCCAACTACACTGAAGTTAAAAATCAGGTTTTGCACAAACCTGTCCGCCCGCTAGATCAACAGTTATCATCATTCCAGGACCTAACCGTCCTTTCATTATGACTTTTGAATCATCCGTTGGCAGGACACCGACCAAGAAGAACAGAAAAGTCTATAATCAGGATATCATTTATATAGCATTGTAAACACAACTATGATGCAAAACTAGCAACAAGGTAACATGCAGTATTCCACCACTAACTCTAAGCAGTTAGAGAAAGACAGCTGAACAAATTTCTGAGCCCAATCACTAGGTAAACTTTATAAGGTATTACAAATATTTTATCAACTGTGAACTAGGACTATTTGTTCAACTGTATGGAACAAGTTTTATAAACAAGCCGGTTTGAAAAAGATAACACATTGAGTCCCGTCACTTGGCACTTTTCAAATATTATGAAATTTTGTTGACTTATACAGAACAGCAGGTTTCATCAACAAATTTCAATCTCCGCCACTATCATATGTCCTGGCAAGTAGCATAATATTCTATATTACAAAAGGTCATCCTTGATCACACCATAGGATGTAAAGGAATTTGTGTGCCGAAGTGTCTTCCTAACACAGAACAAAAAGGAAGTATAAAAGGGAAGAGAGAGACAAAAGGTAAAAGAGGGAGATACAAGCGTAGAAGGATGAGATGACAGAAAGGGAAGAAGAAACAGATGCAGAGAAGCAGAAATTAGGAGAGGAATCAATTTATTCATTACTTGAAGTCCCAGTATTCTCGTACATCAAGGCTGCTTCATATACGTGTGCTCTTCCGATCTAATTAAAGTGAGAAAATAATGTGCAATACTAGAATATCCTTAAAATTGTACCTTGTACATTATATGTAAGACTCCCATCATCTCTCACCAATCTAGAGAATTCTACTCTAGTAGAATACCCTTTACACCTCAAAAGAGTAACCTTATATCTCGACCAAGTACCAATATTATACCCTTGATAACAAGATATGGTGTGACTAATACCAAGTGCTCAAGCAATAACCAAGATCGGAAGAGCACACATTATTTGTAGTACCATACTTTGCAACTCATCCTCAAAAATATAAACTTAGTTCATAAAAATTAGCACAAGAGCCTAGAACACTAAAATGACATGCACAAACGACTGACATACCGACCGCTTGAGTGTGCCCAGGTAAGTTTAGGATACATAAAAATATTAACTAATATTCAAGTGCAATTACTGGTCAAACAGAGTAATTTTAGTTGTTTTGATATATGATCTTCTCCTTCACGTGTATCAAAGGCTAGGGAAATAATACTGTTCACATGTATCAAAGGCTTGGGAAATAATACTCTTCAAACTTGAACCTGCCATATGCACTAACAATATAGAAACGATCTCCCCGGTGGCGAGGAGATATAATGCCTCCAAGCTGACGTGAAGCCGCCACATCAGCTCCGGTGGTTACCTGGCACCGCCATATCAACATTTTCAGACTCAAAATGATGATGTGGCACTACCACCATGTGTACAGCGGGCATTATGGACTTGTTCTAGGGAGCTTTATAAAAACTGATATTTGAAATGTTGATTTTTGTGGGAAAATTTGTAGTGAGGATGCAAAGGAAAATTTTACTTTTACAGAGAATATGTCCTTGAGATTAAGATTTGACTTTTTGACAAATTATTTATTTAAGATAAGGCTCCCAAGAACAAGCTCTATATCTCTTCCCCACAGGGAGAGGAGATCATCTCTCTTAACAAGAAGTAGATTTACATTACTTAAAAGAAAAATGCTATTCATTACCACCATGATCACCATCCTATGAAGTGGGGAAGTTGTACTAAATGATAATAAGTCAAATAAAATGTGGGGACATGCAATTAATTTAAATTAACTTATCATTTGATGCCACTGACGTGTGGTGATGATCACCAACAGTAATAATAGCATTACTCTATTTAAAATGATTTTGCAATTTATAGCAGCACGGAGACTAAGACTAAGAAGGTCAAAATTGAAACTGGAGTTATGGCAATGAGAATCATCCACTAGGAGGAGTTATGGCAACAAATGCCATCAACTATAGTCTATAAGACTCTATATATGAAGAATGATATTGAGTATAAAATTTAGTAGCGGTAATCAAAATGCTGATTGATAGCAATTCTTTCGGGCAGTCAAAGCTAAGACATCTGAGTGAACTTTTTAGCCCATGGTGGCCTACCAATGCACTTCTTGATAGACCACTGAGTTTCTTCCTAAGAGAGAGGAGTAGTAGCCAAAACATAAATACTAGCTTGACCCAAATTGTGATCAAGACATCAAGGAATGTATAAACCTAATCCTGATAAGGCACACTACCCTAATGGCGGACATTAAGAATTAAAAGCAAAACTTAGTTTGATACTCTTTGAGAACATGATAATCTTTGAGAATTATTTTATCTCATTCCATGAAATGGTAGGGCGTCAAGCATGACTAATTTCCAGAACATGGAAATTATCATGTCAAAGTGGAGCCGGCCATTACACCACTTCTATAGAATGTTCATTGTAATAAGACTGTTTGTTAAACTACCCACTTCCAACTTTTAATATGCACTTGCGTCTCCCAATTAGTAAGGCATATAGCTTGAACACCAACTTGAACTCTCTCTATCCTCCTTGTGATCCATTTGCAAAACATGTGCTACCAAAACAACTCCTCATGTGGAAATATAAACAACACATTGCATGGCTTGACCAGATACTGTCAAACTCCTTTATTATTTATTTTCACAATTTCAAGTCATAATGTAGCCATAATCACCAACAACTTTGACTACCAAATTGAACTAACAGCTTCTTTTTCTCAGAAGCTATTCTCCACAAAAAGAGTTCCTAGACAGGATTTTATTAAATCACTCCTTTCACACTTCACCCTTTCCCTCCCCTCTTTTCTAAAAGTAACGCAAGACATCATCTCTAAGGGTGTGTATGGAATTGATTTTGCAAGAATCAATTCTTCTCCATTTTTGTGCCAATTCATTCTTAACCACACATTATTTAAAAAAAAAATACATTTCTTACAATACCACATGCTATATTTAAACATTCTCCAAAAAATTCACTTTTCACAAAATTAGTTCTCAAGAAATCTATGTCATACACAGCATAAAAGAATAAATCTGAAGTTGGGCTCACGAATAGACCCTTAGAATGAAACTCTAAGTTACCCAGTCTTCCACCAGCAGGTTAATGGTAAAAGGCTTAGCTCAGTTCACTTGTATGAGTATAAAGGCCCAGGCGAAGCTTTGTTTTACACACATAACAAAACAAACCAGGCCTGTCCAGCTAATATTTAGACAAACTAAGCTTTAGCATTGATCTCTATATATCGACTAACTAATTAAAATGTGTGCGGCTATGTGTGTTACTTTCTAAGTTTAAGAAAGTAAAAGTAAGGCGCAACAAGTTTTGGTTTGAATTGAATTGCAGCTCAAACTTAAGCCCAGCTACAGTTTGACTTCAAGTTCTAATGGATCTTGGGATGTGCTCAAGCCAGCTAGTTCCTACCGACCACTAGGCATGAGCTGGCAGATTGAGATGTTGGCTAAGATTTCCTCTTAACAGCCTAAACTTATAACAGAAGGCCGTGCTCTATCACAAAATCTCCAGCATCATAAAATCCCATTGTCAACATTTGTCATGTTAAGGGTTTTCCAGGCTTCTGCACTGCAAAAGGAGTATTCTAGCCCTAGAAGTTTTACAATCTAAGTACAAGTAATGCAAGGACTTCATCATTGAAGATAGTTGAAACTTTCTACACAAGTTAGAAACCAAGAAATGGCATTGCAATAGACAGAGAAGAAACACACCTCAGATGCAACATAGACAACATTGTCTACTGTACGCCAATATCTTGCAGGGCGAAGTCCGTTACGGTCAAGACAAGCTCCAACTGTTTTCCCATCACTATCACAAATGATGAAAACAAGAAAGAATGACAGAGATCTTAAAAAGACAGAAATCAGGTTATTATGTTATGTGCTTAAACATTTCTACAAGTCCCAGAAAATGGCACCAAACAGTATTTGGTCATATAATGATAGTGCCTAGCCTCATGCGCCGAACTCTTTACGTGACTTTCTATTTTTGGGAACTATAATACAATTCATTGAACAAATGATTAACACCACATGCTGAAGTCTCAAAACGGATCTTTAAAAAAGAATATTATGAATATCCAAAATTACTGGAAACCATTTAACAGAGTGATTAGACATAGAATATAATAAATCCAAGAAATGACCCCTCACATCACGTATGAAAATCAACAATCAAGGTTATAACTTTAGGTATCTAAACAGCGGAGCAGCAAACAGCAAACAGATTTTCATTGAGAATCTTCGACTGGCAAACCACATATCTTTGAGTACTATCCATGGTTTAAATTTCAAAAACTCAACTGAGGCCCACTTCAGCGTGAGACAAACAAAAAAACACCTCAGAGCAGTATTTTCAGACCATGCTGCAGTTAAGCAAATGCAAACTTTGTTTTACGCATTAATCCGTAGAACATTTAAATTATTATTAACTTATTCTGGAAATAGCCCACTGCCTTACATTTACCAAATTATATTTCTCACAAATCTACTTCGGAAATAGTATATCTCCACCACCAAACAAAATAATAGGCTCTTTTTATTCCCTTATGATTTGTTATTATTTGTTGGCACATTTTCAATTATATATTTATGAGTTTGAAAGCTAATCATATATATATTTATATATTGGCATGTATTTTGCATCAACACTTGTTTTGTTAGGCTTAAGCCTCATCTCATGAAGAAAAAATGCATCGTACCCAATTACACCTTTTAATCATTGATCATTAATATATGATTTCCTTCCATGTCTCTCCCATATTAGAAGTTCCATTCTTCCGATACTTACCCACTTTTCTTTTTTTGATAAAACTGATAGTTACCCTCTTCATATGTCCTCACTACGTTGTGACAATCACTGAACTCAATCTGACTAGGATATAGAATGCTTGACCACAAAGTAAGAGAAAATAGTAATCATATGACTATCCAACAAACTAATCAGATACATGGCTCTCACAAGATCCGCCGCCTGTTATATAAGTAATCAATGATGTAAAATGCCAGCAATATTTGCAATTATTTGTCAATGTTAAGTAAACATTATAAGTAGGTAAAAATTACAATTATTTAATAATGCATCATGAACTAGTTTTCTAGACTTCATCATTAATGAATATTGCAGAATATAGCAACATGGAAGATGCAGCCACATCTAACAGCAGTTTAATCTGCCATATTTCCCCTGTCCCTCAATGCGAAATCATTTAGTGATTCAATCTCTAGATGTCTGGTGCAATTTAGTAAATAGCATATTGCTTACAATTAGAATTTGTTATCCATCAGTGCATTGAAACTGAAGAAGCTGGTGGACGGCTTAAATGGACATCATCTATAGTCATATTTGACACTAGAATACTATAGTCATATTTGACACTAGAATACCAGCTTGTCATTTTTATCATCAAGCGTTATATCTTATAATAGAAAACTTATTAAATCATCTACCAGGCTAGATATAACTCTTTCCAGAACAAAATATTAATGAAACTGAGAAAGTAATAAACATCTTCATGTAAACAGCAAACTAGTTTATCTCCTTTGGCATGCTATGGAATCTAATGGATTCAGACGACAATCAATTTATGAAAAACTCAAACACGACGCTCTTCCGATCTTGAATAAGATTAAAGCAGGTCCATCCCAAGCCTCCATCTGACCCTTGTAGTAATCATAAAAATCAACAATCTGCCAAGAAAGAATAAGGCAACCGCATATATGTAATGAAGTTCAAGTTCACAAAAAACCCTACATGAATCCACAAATTAATTTATTAGTTCAAGGAGATCCAGAATTGAAGTCAGGTAAAACAATAGAGTATTTCAGTCAATCTTTAAGAAGATATTCAGAGTTTACAACACCTGTGGCTAATCTTGAAAAGAAACCATTAATATACTATTTGGTTAGGATTATATTCTAGAATATATTATGATTATATTTAGCGTAGCATTGAATTCTTAATAAAGCCGGTAAGAATTTTAGTGAAAATCTGGGGAAGAAAATAGTTGCTTCTCAGAAAAACTCTAAGATGCTTGGCCAAAAAAGCTACATGCAAGTTCAAGCTCGTCCAAACATTTACTCATTAAATTAAGCGTATAGATGACCTTTGATGGAAAAATATACAGAGACGCGAAAGAAATATAATACCTCAGGGTATTTGATCATCAATGTTGGGTGATTTTTGTACGCCTCTGGGACAAGAATCATCAGGGCTTCCTCTGGAGTACGGCCACTTCTAATCAGCAGCTGCAACAAACAAACAGTAGAGAACCAGTTAGGCTCTCAAAACGCAATACAATAGCCGAAGAAATAAATGAAAAGTTCATGCAAAAATAATTCATATAAACACTATAGCTAAAGAGATGGCATGTATTCCACCAGATTCACTTTGATTTTCTAGGCTGGCTTGACTACTCCCATTGAAGGCATCTGTACTCGGGGATCAAATTTTATTTCTAGAGGAAACCAGGAATTAAGTGCAATATAAAATAGTTGGCCGTACTTCAGCAGCACTATCTAGATTTGCAGAGTCGGATGCTTTAGGGTTTCCAAAAGGACGGATTTCACTTTCACGACCATGCCAAACCGATGACTTCAGTGATGCCTCCCGAGATTGCATCCAGTTCAAGTTACCCTACATAAAGACTTTATTCAACGCTGTGAACAGACTGGTAAAATGAATAATCTGATCATATTGGAATATATTACCTGTATAGTGTTAATCTCTCCATTATGACCAAGGAACCTCATTGGCTGAGCCAGAGGCCATTTAGGACTCGTATTTGTACTGTATCTTCGGTGGTAAATAGCGAAAGCAGATTTATAAAGATCATCTTGAAGATCAAAATAAAATCTACCAAGAACCTCAGAACGAAGCATTCCCTTGTAAACAATAGTTTGATTGGATAATGAACAAAAATAGAGATCATTTCCCCATTTTTCTGAACTTGCTGCCCTTTCAATCAATTTTCGACAAATGTATAGCTCTCTTTCAATATCATCAATATCTTCTTCTTTAGAAATTTTTACAAATACCTGCTGTATGTTTGGCATCGTTTCTTTTGCATAACGGCCTACTACAGAAGTATCTACAGGTACAGACCTCCATCCTAGCACTTCAAGGCCCTCATGTCTAAATATATTCACGATAGCTGCATAAGCAGATAAAAGACTAAGGAGAAAATTTTCATATTAAAAAGTAAAGAAGATAATAAAGGTTTCATGGCTTGAGTTATAAGGACATTAATTGACTCATGTTCAGAATTTCAGTACTGTAAAAAATTGTACTAATATTAGAGTTATGACATGAGATCCACCATTTGTCGATTCTTTGTTAAAAAATACTGGAACTGTAAACAACTGTTAAAGATTAGAGCTATACAGCAAATCCACTCTTAGTATTTGCTTTTCCAACTCCAAAAGTTTGTATGACTTTCAACTCCCAAACCAGAACTGTGGGGGAAAAATATTAATGCAAAAGTAGATGAGAAAAGAGATCTACAAATCCCTTTCCTGATGCTTAGATTGCAGATTTAACGAACTTCAACATTGACCAGATACAAGCACTTAACATGTTTTCTTTCCCCCCAATAGAAGTTCAAATAAATACAGATTAGCCAAAGAAGCCACATGCTTTTTGACCGAAACAGAAATGAAACAAACACAAAAGAAGGGAAAGAAAGAAAGTAGTGTAAGAAGCTAGAAGAGTCTTTTTGTTAGATGAACATGCTACACTATAATAATTAGGGGTTCATATGCCCAATATCCCAGTTCATACCGTAGCAATCACAAATGTTCATAAATCCTCACTAGAGAAGGGAAAAGAAAATAATATCATAAGACGCTGTACAGATTTCTTTTCGTTAGATGAACATGCTCTTCTATAATAACTAGGGGCACGCATGCCTGAGAAAATGGTTCACACCATAGTTATCACAAAGATTCGTCAATCCTCATTGAAATGAATATCATCTACCAAAATACAAGTCAAATCAAAATATATTTTCGGAAAAAAGGGACAAGAAAGAAAGAAACAAGTTTAAATATAAAAAGGACATGCGGAGTTGTCCTATGATCCGTCCATAATTCTAAGACAAATTTCAACTTCATTCTCTGACTTCTTTGTATTCCTCAAAGTCTGTCCTATCTCTTCAGTGATCATCATATCCTAGTTTAAAATATTCTCAAAAAACAAACATGTTAAATTCCTTATATTAATGCGTTTAACTTAGTATTTTATATTTCTATTCATTATAGTATCATAATTCCCTTCTATAGAACTGCGTACAAAAATTAAGCGTGTTAATTCCCTTATATAAATGTGTTCACATTAGTGTTTTATATTTCTATTCATTATCGAGTAAATGACTGGAATTTAATCTGGAAGTCAACTTACATGTTCGGGCTTCCTGTTTCAAGTCCTCATCCATTGGAAGAAAGATCATTCCAACACCTGTGTGCAACTGATCAAAAGCACCCATCCCTTGTTCATTTGCCCACTTGTTAAAAAGCTCCCACGGAATCGAAGTCATCAAACCAGAGCCATCACCAGAATCATTGTCTGCTCCACAACCCCCACGATATTCCATGCAGCCAAGAGCAGTCAGAGCATCCTTGATAATCCCATAGGATGCTTTGTTATCCAAATTAGCAATGAATCCAACTCCACATGCTCCTCTCTCAGAAAGTATGTCCTCCAAGTTTACAGCCTAAAAGTATTAAATCGATTCATGAAGGTAAATAGCAGCATAAAAGGGACTTCACATAGTAAGCATGATCCATGATGTATGTTAATGGTACATGGGAATACAACTGAAACGATCTCCCTCAACATTATAGTCTATGTCACAGAAAAGAATGATGTCCTAGAGTTTTATAATATGTCGTCTTCAGAACCTAAAACTTTTCCTTATGGCATATTAGAGGGGAAAAAATATGGAAATGTTTTATTTTAGTTTAATCAAAATCTTTCTATTTCAGAAATAGAATACTTCTGTCAAGTTTTAAAAAAGCATTTCAGTATTGTTCTATTCTTCCCTCTTAACAGTATGAAATAATGATCTCAAGTAGGACAAGAAGTTTTACTTGTACACCTTTTGAATTCCATGATAATAGTAAATCTATGTTGATAAGTACTTCATTAACAATATATCATGTGCATCACACGTACCGACTATTCAAAAAGAGGATATAAAAATTAAATGAAGTTTAATTCATTCAACTAGCATTGAGCAAATATCAGACTAAGAAAAGTTTTGATCATTTCGCCCTAAACATATGCATATTATAATCTTTACAAATCATCTCATTCCTTCACAAATCATCTCACTTAATCCCGATCTTAAGGTTAGATTCACTGCAAAAGCTGTATACTAGTTTAAAATTCATTCAGGAGAACTTCAAAAAGATTTTCACCACCTGGAAGTCTTTACTTGGGAATTGATAACTTAGATATTATCAATTTGAAATGTTTAGCTGGAAATTGATAGCTTATGAAGAACTTCTAAAATATTTTATGTTAATCTTACTTCCTCTTAATGCCTAAGCTTCTGTAAATTGTTTCTCTCAAACAAGTTGTGTATTTACTTCTCTTCTATGATCTCTCATTTCTCTTCTTTGTTTCTCATATAGTGTATTAAATTTAGGGCCACTGGGCTTGTTCTTTCTAGCTTCTTTTTTCACTAAAAGGTCAGTTAACACGTCCGACTTATATCAATCACATATCCTCTATAAATAGTTAATTTTCATATTTTCCCATTATTTCTCTCTACTTTTCCACCGCACATTTGAAACAAAAATCTCCATCCAACCCAAAAAAAAAAAAAGCTACAAAAGCAGCTTCAAATGAGGGCTTAAGGCTTTAATTTTGGCTTTGAGATTTGGGTTAATCTCAAAGTTTATCATAAGAATAAAATAATCCAAAGCATGCCTAGACACACTAAGGCACAAGCTTCAATGCGAATGATCCCACTTCATCGGTTAACATTTTGTGTTGACCCACGTTTCTCATGCTTTTGGAGAAAGTCACGCACCTTTTTACTTATACGGTGTTCTTTATTTAACTGGGTGGGATATCTAAGACATGGGGCTACCGAGAGATATAAGATCTTGTCCCAGTTCTAAATAATCTAAGGTTTTATACTCTCTGGGCCTGATAGTTGAGTGGCTAAGAGCATGAGGGAAAGATTCTACTTTAAAAGACCGGATTTTCCGTTGGCTTGGTTGATGGAAAGAGTGCCGGAAGTCGAGCTAGAGGAGCAAGCAGAACGGGAAAAGAGGCAATGAGTTCCACTGCCATTACTTCAATTAAGTGCACGCCTTCCGGTAAAGGTAGTCCGGGGAATGCCATCAAGCAACCAATGAAGTCTTTCCTTCAGCCATCAAGGAATCAAGCAGAAAGTTCAGTCTTTTCAGGTGAATGGGCGAGGAAGGGTAGCCTAGCTAGGAAGGAGATCTTTTTGTATCGGCATGCCATTACTGCTTGAATG
>CAVNYN010275028.1:0-22888 GCA_963692815.1 Nyctanthes arbor-tristis
ACGCTCTTCCGATCTGCCATTATTAAAACAGATGTTACGTTTCTTTCAGAAAGGGACGGGGAAGGAAAGGAAGACCAGGTGAAAAAGATAAATTACCAGCTTTGATCTTCTCCAAAGCTGCGTAAAGAGCTGTCTTGTTCTTCTTTGTTAACACCCGAATAAGATCGGAAGAGCACAATCTCAAGCAATTCAATCGGGACTTTTATAGACTTTTTGAATTGGATGACTTTTGTAGATTTCATGGGATTTTCAAGGGATTTAAAATGGCTTTGTTGGGAGGTCAAAAAAGTCTTCCATAGACTTTTATGTAAAAACTTTTCAGCACTTTCTAAGACTAATTCATAAATTGTAAGAAAAGAAACTCATATTAAGAGAAGGAGATAAAAGTTTCATATAAGGAGCATGTCTACCGAAAAGACGAATGTATAAGTTACAGTTAATTCTCGAGTTTGTCATAAATAGAACAAATTCCAGGCAAATTATGAATTTTCTTCGATCAGTGATGAGTAATGAAAGGTGAAAACGTATCAACTAACTTGCAGCATGGCTCCACAATTTTAAAAATTCTCTGACCCATTCGACACGTTTCATCCCTATATCCATTGTGGGATATTCATGTCATATACGTCCACGGTAAGTAGCTGATGAGATCCATATAATAAATAATAGCAAACTTGCCTTTTTACTTATGCACTGAAAAGGACAAGCTTAAAGTCAAAAGCACCGAAACAATCAATCAATAGAATAAAACCCAAATTGCAAAACCGAAGTCGTGTTTCATACCGTTCCAATGTTATGAAGAATCTTCTCCAAGGAAATAGATACAATTATGCTGATTGCACAAACACCAGCAATTGCCCATGTTGGTGTCTGATCAAGCTGCCTTGATGTGCCCCCGTTACCACTTACCACCTTCACCCGCCATAATTTCGCAAACGTGTGAAAAAATAAGATTATTGGCTGGTTGCACGTGAACTCCCAATAGGAGCTTTTATGAGACAATCAATCTACGTGACTGAAGAATTTGAAAACTAGACAATGCTCGGTAGTTGGCGGAAGAGTCAACCAACAGCTAATTATTTGATATATTTTATAAGTTTAGAATAATTTGATTGCTATTTACACATACATGATTTTTTCAACACTCTTTTTTTTTTTTTAACACAATGTGTATAATCTTAAAATAAGAGTATTAATTAATTACCTGAAGATAGCATTTATTATTATTGCATCCGAAGGTAGTATTTATTATTGAGTATATTAAATAAGGATATCTCTTTTTTTTTTTTAAGAAGATTTCACTTTCATTCCTTAAACATCAATGGTTCCCTCTCACCCAAGGCGAGATGAAGAGAGGAATACAGTCAGACAAAAGGAATTCAAAACTGAAGTACAAGCGAATGTAGCAAGGTTGTGGGCTTTTCGATTCCTATCCCTAGGAATATAACAGTACATACCACAATTACTATTAACAAGTAGGTTCCTAACTTCAGTAATAAAAGGCACCACCGGAGCTAATGGTTCCTCTTTTAATAAATGATGCACCACTAGAAGTGCATCAGTCTCCACCGTTGCCACAGCCCACCCTTTCTCTTGCACGAACCTTAGTCCACACCTTTTCGCCCATGTCTCCGCTGCGATAGAATCAACTACTCCTCTACGCCGGCATGCAAAGGCTCATTGGATATTACCTTTCCCATCTCTAAACCAACCACCCAAACCAACCCAGCCTTCTCCCGCCCTGAGCGCTGCATCTATTGTCAGAACAAAACCCTCCTCAAGCCCATTCAGATTCTTCCAGATGCTAAGTTCCTGCTGGGATGCTTGCAATTCTCTACCCTCACTATGATCCTTGACTTTGCAGAATTCTTGACTTTGCGGAATTCTTCCAACTGGATCAGAATGGTGTCCTTGACGTATGAGGCGCCTTGTGAACGACCCTCATTCCAAAGCTGGTTACGTACCCTCCAAATAGTCCAGGCACCCATGCATAGAATCTCAAAAATTGCCTTTGAAACTGTAGAAAATAGCCAAAAGATAACTCATCCCCTGTATCCGTGACGACTTGATGAATTCCTAGCAATCAAGCTCCTTCCACAATTCCGTAACCCAACTACACTGTACAAAACATGTATATTTGTCTCATATGCACCACATCGTGGACATCACATGTTTGTTTCCAATTTACGACGCCTCAAGTTAAAATTAGTGGGTAGTGCCCCTCTCATCAGTCTCCAGATAATCATTCTCCAAATAAAATGCTTAACTCGAGGAAACACATTGAGCTGCCAAACCTTATCCCACTCTCTCTCTGGCTGAGAGCTTCCATCCGCCCCTTGAGCCCCAACATTCCGGAGATGATAGCCACTCCTAACGGAATATTCGCCATTCTTAACGGAATATTCGCCACTCTTTGTGTTGTGCCAAATAAGACAATCCGTGTGCCCTCCATTACCAATAGGTATAGCTGCAATGTGATGCTGGTCCACGGCCCAAAATAAGGATATCTTTAATAAAAGAATAAATAAACAATTCTGAATTTAGAAATAAAACTATGTATTTAAGGGTTGGGACAAGAGAAAAATGAAAAGTGACCTACATATAATTAGGACAGAGAGAGTACCAATATTCTTTTGAACAACGGTTAGTCTATCTTTCTTTAATTACTTGTATACATGTAAAAGTTTTAGCAATTCCATTGTAACTTTTTCTTTCTTTTTTTTTTTCTTTGAATAAATTCAGTTGTAACGTCTACGTCATCAAGTCACCAACTTCTTTGATGTCAACCATCATACATGAATTATTACTTTGTGGAGACTTGTTTAGTATACAATGGGATTGTCAAATAAGAAAAAGAGTTGAGCTATATATCTCAATGTACAAGGAACAAGAGAACATGGTACAACGCCGCCTAAAGTAGCAAAATTCATACAATTTTCTTCATATTCACCGAAGGATGGCAGGTTTGTCAAATGAGAAATCCTCATCTACACCTTCTCCATTATGGGGTGTACTCCTTTGGTTTTCTTTATTACCATCATGTTCAACTCTTACAACCAGGCTGGAAGTCTTTGCCATATGTGCCGATGGATCAGCCTCAACGTCTGGTGATCCTTCGCGTTCCTCGTCTCTCGAGAAACGAGTTGAATGGCCCGTAGTCTCGAAACGATGAAGAGTAGGTCCTGTGGAATGAAGAGGTGAACCCATTGAAGAAGTTGGACTTCCACTGCCTAATGTTCTAGGAGACCTTCCTCCCTTGCCACCTTGCTTCTTCTTCACAGCCATATGCCATTTCTTGAGGGCCTTTGATGTTTGTTCATCAAATATAGTTTTCTTCATGTGTGAACCCATCTGCCATTTTACACAAGAATAAACATTTTAAATTAAGAATTGATATTACATGCCACTCTTATATTCTCTATAAGCGTTTAGATAAGGTGGTTTAATGGCAAGTACTCAGAACGTAAATATGTACGAAAGAATGTAAGCTTTGAAAATACCTGAGCTATCAGGGCATAAAGTGGAAGTGTAATATAGCTGCACAAGAATAGGACTCCCACCCTGAGGCATCACAAGTCACAACAATGTAAGCATTCAATGCTACTTGTATACAAAATCCAAAGCGACCACCCCTTGTAGTTTTTGATCATTTTGGGTGGCTCCTTCCCCTCGGCCCCCTTCCCTTTCTCTGCTGCAGAGCGGGACGAGAGGGTGGAGAAAAAGCATAGGCTTGACCTATAGTGATTATATTTTAACAAGAAATAACACTTTAGAATTCATACCCTAAAGCAATTTTAGCAATGACAAGCTTGAAATTGTCGTGAAAGCATGATTTCAGCCCAAATTCATACTGCACAGAGAAGTCATTTTTATGTAAGTGATGCACAGAACTCTGTTAGTTCATATTTGAAAGAGTTAAAGAGGAGTCCTTACCCATATCCATAAAAAGTACGTTATTTGGAAGGCATTCTGCATAGATTATTACACTGATCAGTCGGAATATTAGCTTACAATGTATGATATACCACTTTCAGTTTCTTAACAGTTTAAGGATCCTGCCTCTGTGAAGAAGAAAGGTATTTAGTTCGCACCTGAAACAACGCGAAGTGGATAAGATGAAGAACCAGCTGAGGCCGACAGAACCAAAAATACTTGTCTGAACCTTGTACAAGAGGAATACCTTGTACCACTGCATGTCTTTCTGTTATTTCAAGGGCCATTCTTGTTAAAATGGCCTGGAGTTTTGTTCCGACTGCTAAGATTATCTGACGAACATTACATGATTATCACGATATCTTCCCTAAAAAGACTTACAAACTATTTTAATACTTCAAGACACTTACAATTAGAGGAATTAAAGAGGCCCAAAACAGTGCTTGCCACCCTATAATCATGTAAAATATTCAAGAAAGTGAAGTTAATTTCCATTCTGGAAACTTGGAAAGGATCTACTGTTCCAATCATCAGTAAAATGCACAAAAAATACAAGTGAAGTTTGCTGTTTCTGAAAGAATTGATGCTATTAAATATCTCAAAGGATAAAGTGACTCACCACTAACATTTAGGAGCAAGAACACCACAAATGATCCCCATAAAACTGGACTGTCAGCACCAGAAAAGAAAAATGGATAAGATACAAATTTCAACTGCAAATCTTAGTCGGAACGGGCTGTGGATTCTTGATCATGGAATAATGAATCTGGGGAGAGTCTACCTGACTCCAACAACTGTCTTGAAGTCGTCTTCCAGTGACCTTTTGATGTATTTCTGAAAGTTAAATTTGCTTCCTGGTGCCAAATGAACCTATGAAGCAGCAGAACTAGACTTATGAGAAAGGAATAGGGAAAAGTAAATTACCAAAATCATGTGCAATTCAAACTCACTGCAATGAACCCATTGCGAAGGGTTAAGTAGTCGGATTTGCTGACGGACCTAAAAAACTGCCGGAAAAAACATCCCTGTGGAAAGAAAATGTTGCAACAAGCATGTAAGAAGGTTTGCAGAATATACCACTCAAGCAATGAAAATGCCAATCATCTATTTTATTCATTGCGGCCCGAAAGGTTCACATATATCACAGTGGACAGCGACAAGAATTCAGAACTTCTATGTGATCTACTGCCATCTTCAACCATATTAACATGAAGTTATCGTTCTACTTCATCGAGAAGATACACATCATTTCCATGAGACTCAGATAGAAGATATCTTACAATATAAAAGAAGACAGGAATTCTTGTCCAGAAGCTCGTGTGTGCTTTGACAAACGATGTCTCATGAGTAAGCCTGAATCTGGAAGGATCTGCAAGTTCCAGTGTCACAGTGCAAAAGTTATGAGAAACTAATAAACTATGGTCCATGAATAAAAAAGAGAAAACCAGACGCTGGTCAGATAGATTAAGAAAAGAGTCCTGATGGTCCAATACCATTAGAAAACTCATAATCGTGGGAGGAGGTCTCGTGCTCCCACTGTTTCCATGCTCGAATCTACAAAATCTCGCTCTAATCAGTGAAACAAAACTAAAAACGGGCAATATGAATCCACCAAACAACAAAAGCTATTAAGGAAAATGAGGTCTAAGCGGCCTTAACCACGACTGCATTTTGTCACAACAGAGTAGCATTTTTTCCACTACATCACAAGAAACATCAGAATCAAAACACAATGGACCAGTTCATAAATGATCGGACCAGTTCATAAATGATCAGACCATTCTGAATTACCTTAAGTTTTCCAAGTGCCATAGTAGCAGCACTGTAAAACACATGAAGTACTGCTAAGAAGAATATAAGAATGTGAATCTGATGCAGCCCATTAACTGATATAAGCGCCGTGTGCCCCTGTTGGAGAAGAATATATTTAGTTAATGAAGAATCATCAAGAAATTGATGGGAAGACAAGGTAAAAGAAAAGAAGGATAAAGCCTAAGAATTCGAATGAGTAAGCAGTGTGAATAGGTTTCACATTTTCCAACATATATGTCAAACTCTCTTCCTGGACATTATTGTCATCATGTGAATGCACCAATTGTACTTACCTCCTTGCAGGCCGGCTCTTTACCTCCAGCTAATATTCTGCGCTCATACCATAGAAGTCTACGGTGAGGTGCTTCTTTATCATTTTTGTTGTTCAGTGGACAGGGCAACATGGTATCAGCAACATGATAAGGTATGCAGATTCCAGCTATGTAGTACTGACTGAAGACGAGGATCAATGAGATGAAACCAAGAATCATCAACTCTGCCACGATTAAAACAAACATTATGTTTTTCCCCAAAAAGGGATGGAGGGACGAGAAGATGATGAGGTGAAAACATAAACTACCAGCTTTGACCTTCTCCAGAGCTTCATAAAGAGCTTTCTTATGCCTCTCTGTTAACCACTGAATAAAAGGTCATAATGTTAAGCAGCCTCCCAAATAATCAGACACAAGAAAGGTCAACTAACCATATAAGACACACCCTATCAAACAAGGGATACAAATTTCATACACAGGGCGTCTCCAAACCAAATAAAACTGATTAGCTCAGTTCAATTTATTCTCGATACGGAAAAACACATCAATCAAAAATAGAATAATGGTACACTTGTCTTTTACTCAAATCTGTACACTGAAAATGATATATCTAAAGTTAAAATCACCAGAACAATATGCCATTGAAGTAACTCCTCTCCAAATCGTCCATTTGAACACCAACTCATCAGCTAATTCTAACTTACTAAAACATTGGGATCTAGCAATGAACTGATTGCGGCGGCAATGATGATCCATGTTCCCGATCCCAAATACCAAACTTGGTCCAAGATTATACAAAAAACCAAGAAAATAAAACCCAAGTAGCAATTCAAAAATCTAGTTCCATACCGTTCCAACTTTATGAAGAATCTTTTCCAGGGCAATGGATATGAGTATGATGATTGCGCACACACCAGCAACTGCCCAGGTTGGTGTCTGATCAAGCTGCCTCGACGTGCCTCCCTTGCCATCTTCACCAGCCATAAATTTCACACTCAACCCTCCCCAGAAAACTAAGATTCTTGGCACGTTGTGTCCCGTTGGCGCGATTACTTCCTAAGATAATATGGGCCTGAAGCTTCTAAAAAATAGACAATGCTAGGTACTTAGTTGGGACAGTCAACAACCAATCGTGTATTATTTGATGATTTAGAATAATTTGGTAGTACTAAGATAATATTATCTTCTCCGATGGACGTGGGTTTTTGGAGCAGCAACTTCCCGTGAAAGTCCACGGTTCTGTTCTGTTATGTTCTGTTCTCTTTGAAACGTTAACAACTTTTTATTTTTAATTTAATTTAATGTTTAAAAGTTAAATAAATCCCTTTTTAACATGACTTGCGGAGTTGTGGGTTTGACTTTATACTTAAATAGCGTTAATTAAGGCAAGATTCCGACAAGATCTGTCTTAATTCACGTGTGGATCTCATGCAAATTGGGTTTGTTTTGAGAATGGCTATCAAACAAGAAAGTCAACTGGAGAACGAATCAAACTTGAAGACGTCTAAGGCAATCAATTGAGGTGGACAGGGAATGTAACTAGTCAATATATCTACTTCCCTCGTTTGGCTGAACTTGGTAGAGACCAAGAAATTAATCGTCTCCATGTTATGGGACGTAAGTATTTTTTTCCTGGCCCTCGCGCTGTTGTAACAGGTTCACTAGATATGACCCTAATCTTCTTGAAAAGCTAGAAGAACAACAATGAGAAGAACGGTTAGATGAGAACAATTGACCATGGTAGAAACAGTTCGGCTATACTTCAAATCCAGTTAAGATCAACCTGGACCAGAAGCAAACCTTGAGACCTTATAATCTCATAATCCCCACGATCCTTATATGAAGGAATATCAAAAAGTTATCTTTACTTTTAAATTATTATACTATTGTCGGGCCATTGCGTGTCGCTTGTGAAAAATTATTGTACATTAGTGTGAATTATTATCATTTGTGTCGGCCACATACTGTGCTTTAAGAATTATTGTGTTATGTGATGGATACAGTGATGTTACTCTGTTTGTTGTGTCTTCACTCCTTCAATTATAGAAGTAGTGTCATCATATCTCTAAAGGGTAGAGTTCTGCGAGCATTCACTTACTAATACGACAAGCCTTTCTTGTAAAACCCGTGTTTTTCTAATTTTTCTCCTTCTTTCTTAATATCTTACGAGTTGTTAAATTTTTGAATTCTATGGCGCAAACACAGGTAAGAATAGAGTAGGGCCGCAATTGCACTTCTAAAGTGATCATCTGCATGTTTCTTGCTGACCATTGAGATCTGTTACGGTGGATTGTAAAGCCAAAAGTCAAACCCTCTATTTGTTGCCAAGATGGTTTATTGTTTCAAGGCTAGAATACTGTAATTTGCAGCTCATCGCCAATGTGTTGATAATAATGAAACCTATGTACAATAAGCTCCTTAACTGAAAATTGCGCATTTAACATGTTTTCTTTCCATTTCATTACTTTCTTTTAATTTTTTACACCATCAAATATATCCTTTTCAACTCCCATGTAATGTAATAATGAACACAATATAGATGAATTTTCTGTAAATGATAAAAATAAAAAATTTTCATAGGGCACTTTCCATGGAATATAAGAGAATAAATTCTACAGTAAATTTGTATCCCAAAAAAGGGAAAAAAAAGTTTACAATAAAGCAATTTTATTTTCTTAATTAAATTTAAGTGAAATATTATTATAATTGAAATTAAATTAGCATTCCCATACTATTATTTTTATTAGCTTTTCTATTCTCAAGTGATGTAAATTTTAAGTGAGTGTTTGGTAACTCCTCCAGATTATAATCTGTCATACGGCATCATTTCATTGGTTTTACTTTTTTCAAAAAGTCAAAAAGTAAAAGTCAAGCCGTAATTTTTTATTTTTTTACAAAAAACAACCAATAAAATGATGTCACATAGTAAATTATAATCTAACAAATAATCTAAATTCTAACCAAACACTCTATAAATTTAATTACAATTATAATAGGATTTTATTTAAATGGTTGTTAAACGAACTCTAATGTTTTATTAATTAAATATATGCATTTTGATGGAATTGCAAATAAAGGCATATATTGGGACTCATTTGTATTAGATCTAAAAGTTGTGGATGAAAGTGCAAATGAGTGTAAAGGTTGGAGACCTTTGATGCAAATTACTCTCACGTAAAAACTAAATAAGGGTTCTTTCCATAAAAACCACTCTTTGTAATACTATTTAAAAAAATACCATTACCTGAGTTAAAAGTAATTGCAAAAATATCATTTTCTATTTCAAAACTACCATAAACCAATTTTAACTAAAATTCAATTCTTTATTAATTATTATTTTTTATAAATTATCTTTATTAATTATTATTTTTTATGAATCATTATAATAATAATAATTGCTTAAATATAATTTTTTTAATTACTCGGGATTGCCGGCAACTGCCAACACTGTCATGTCACAGATACAGTAACAATGTTACCATTCATAAAACAAATGCTACCACCCCGGAAAATATGTGTATTTAGCAAATTATGTGTATTTGGTAAAGTTGTCAATAAAAAAATATGTGTGTTTATTATTATGATTATTATTTCATAAAAAATTACCAAGTCATAGTTGTTGTTGTCGATCACCTCAACTGTCACCAAGTTGCCTTAACTGCCACCAATTCGAAGACGACAAAGCTCTTCCGATCTCTACTTGGTAACAATTAACCAACCAACCGCTAAAAATCACCAGATAATAAATTCACGGTAATACAGTCAAACTGCTATTAAGTGGTGGTCACAACACCACCAATTATCAACACATCCACCAAAATCATTAGTAATAAAAATATGGTAACAAACATATGGCTCGCGTATCTAGATAACAAATTGATGTTAACACAATCCATGCTACAAATTTATCTCTTGATCGCCATCTGTTACCGTCAATGGTAACAATCGCTAAAACGGCACGATAACATCTTCCAACACTTTTCCGACACCGCCCACTATGGTAACAAATGGTAAATAATTCAGGGTAACACTGTATCTCAAATCTCAACTCATTCCCACTATGGCCATCGTGCCAGTGCCCTACATCTAGCTACTCATCAAACACCGCCCACATCCACATCCCAAACATGAAGCCAACCATGAAGAAATTTTCCAAATTCCTATAGTTAATATATTCAAATATTCATTTGAACATGGACTATTGTTGCTAATTGCTAGGAAACCGCTTGGATGGCCGGTTAAGTTCAAGATTTCGATGCCGAAAAATCAGATCTAGATGGAAGTTTCTTTAACAGTTTGCTTCAAATGGTGATGGAGGGTGGAAAGCGGCGATTTCGTCTTGGCAGTACAGATAATGATGTCAACTAGTGAGGCCGTCGAGATCTTGATTTGTGATGGCGGCGTCAATGTCGCCGTTAAACTGTGGGCGGTGGGCAGTGTGGATATCATGGCATCGAGTGGTGAGGATGGTGGATGTTGGTCGCACCATCGTAAGAGATTTTTTGTTCCTTTAGGTTTTGCTCATGGTCGAGATATGTACATATATAATAAATGAAAATTTTCAAAATGTATTATCAACTAATTTTAAATTACAAAATTTGGATTTGGATAATATATAATAATTTTTAATTATTATTATAATAAGAAAAAGGAAATATTGATACGGGTAACTTTGCAACTAAAGAAGGTAGATTTGCAATTAGTTTCAAACTACAAGTATAATTGAAATTCTTATCATAAATAGGATAGATTCTCTAATTACCTCACCAAATATACCGGCCTAGAATCAAGCCCGACTAAATATCAGTCCATTGTGGGGTTAGAAATCAAGCCCAACCATATATCGGCCCATTCTTCATTTTCTCCTACCTGTCTGAATATCTTCCACTATTTCTGTCTCCGATGCACAGTTCGAGAAACCTTGAAAGATGAATGCGCTTGCTTCTGTTCAGAATCCGCAAACTTCCTTCCTAACAGGTACTATTTTCTTCTCAATTGGATTAATTTTTGGTATTTAGTCAGTTTTATTTGGTTCTGTGTCTTTGTTAGTATCATAGCTGTCTTCTAACTTCTAATTTCTAAGAAGAGCTGCGTAGTTTTGTGTCTAATAATATTTGTTCAATGACAGCAATGATGATTTGATTGATTAACATTGGATTTAGTTCGATTAAATTGGATATGAAGCTCTAATCCGGGTTTGGTCAATAAATTTCTATACTGATTTCGGGCTACCTTTTCATAGTTAAGCAGTCCATATGATTTGGAAGAGCTTGCTAGGCTGAAAGTAAATAAGGCTGTTCTAAGTGGTCATTCTCTTGCTCCCTTGTTAGCTCTTATATTTTATCTGGCAGCTGGAGTTATCTAAGGGCTGTAGTTCATGAACGAGACATTGTTAAAATTATGATATTGAACACGATGATACAATACTAAATTTAAACTCTCAGTTCCATTGCTGCCAAACAAAGTCCCAAATGGTATCGTGGATTTTGAAGATTCCACCTGCAAATTAAGGATAATCCATTTAAGATCTAACCAATTCCTTGAATCAGTAATGCTTGAATTCCATGCTGTTAAGCCCCTCTTTCTTGATTTCATGTCGACATGGTGCTTTTGTAGGCAAATATAGAGGATTGTTTCATGTGAGTTTGAGATGGCTCAGTACTGAGAGAGCTTTGAAACATTCACTTTGACGATATTGATCCTAGCGTCAGAAATGAAGTATGTTAAAAGTAACATCTTAGTGAGGTTATGTTTTGGCTGCATGACATAATTCACAAATACACTTTAGGATAGTCATCGAGTCCTTTATAACACATCTATTTCCCCATGTTATAAAAATCATTTTTATGCATCACTCAAACTAAACTACTCATCTTTTCTAGGCTTAAGAATATGGATGATTCTGTAGAATCAGAGTTTCTACCTATTGCATTTATATATGAACATTGCTTTGCAGTATTGCAGTTGCGCCTTGGATTGGGCAACTTTTGTAGTGTGGTACTGGTACACTAAATAATATTTCACATTGTCTTTTGACTTGCTGTGGATGTTGCTGCGCATCTCTCCTAAGAATAGTTTTGTTACCTTTCCAGACTTTTGTTTCTCTTTCTCTCACTAATATGGGTATTGTTGATGCTAGATACATCTCTGGTGCTAGCAGACAAGTGTCTTAGTTTCAATAATTTAGTCTTCATCACTACCTCTCAAAGAATCACAAAACCTTTGAAGTGCAGGAGATCATTGAAAATTCATGCTAGGTATTTTTGCATGCCTAAAAAATTCCTTCTTCTCTTTGTTTTGGTTTAAGTTAAATTAAGTCATATGTTGTTTTGACTTTTAAGTTCTCATAAATCTGTTGTGACTGAGGAGCTACACCAGTAAAATCATACAGAAGGATGCATTTAACTTTTCTTTTGTGTGTCTTCTGATATAAAAGTGGCTACGGAGCTATGCATTTTTGAAATTCAAGTACTCTACTTATCATCTATCTAGTTCTTATCTTTTTTCCCCCCATTTTATTTTTTCGTTTTCCTTTTTCCTTTTTGTATTCTGGCCCAAATACATTTTGTGACCTACAATAAGGTGACTTTCACCCAACCAAAATCAATGTGAACCCATGCATTAAAATTCGTTACGCATTAATAATGTCTATATTTAAGAGATTGGCACTTATCTTGAAGCTCCTAATTAAATAGTTACGGTGATAATATTTATCATGTGTCATTTCTAATAGCAATCTAAGAAAACTGCTAAACAAGTGTATTTCAGAATTCTGCCGCATTGATCTAAGTGCTACTTCTTGCAAGCATTTTTGTTGTTCACTTCATAGTTGTTTTATGATATTTTTCTTTTATTTTAAATTAAAATTTCCATCCTTTCATCTTAGTACAGTAGGGATAGCAGAGGATCTGGTAGCACTGGTATCTTTGTCGGTGGCTTTGTACTGGGAGGGCTTCTTGTTGGAGCATTGGGTTGCATATATGCACCCCAGGTACTGAAATTTTTTACCCTCTTTCGTTTGTTCATTGAGTCAGATAAGTTCTCTTCCAGTCTGAGGCATAAAGTTGGATAGCAGGATGTGGTTTTAGATGAGACTATCTTATGAAACAAGAGATACTGTAGGTTAGATCTTGTTTACTAAATATCAACAGGACGCCAAAAAGTGACAGATATGGTATAGATGATTTCTTGATGTCAGAATTTTATTGATATAGATAATTTTTTGATGTTACGTTTTTTATTGGTCTGAACGATCCTTCACATGTGACCTCACGTAATAGCTATTTGTGAGGATGGATGCTTGTATCTTAGCCGACTTTACTAGCTCAGCTTTTAGGGTCTCATCTGCTAATCAATTCACTAGGTCATAAATTATGCAGATAAGTGATATTATGGTGATTTTTGCAGATAAGCAAGGCACTAGCAGGAGCAGATAGAAAAGATCTGATGAGAAAGCTCCCTAAGTTTATATATGACGAAGAGAAAGCTTTGGAGGCGAGAACTTATTCTATAAAAGATTGCACTTCTTTACTACGAATTTCCTTTGTTCATTTTTGTTTGTTGCTCTCCGCCTTTAATAGTTCACTTTGGACAAAGTTTGTGTTTTGGCCATGTTGAATGTGAAGTGCAAAATAACTCTTCTAGTAGTGATTTAAACGTTCCTTGGTTTCTGAGTTGGCTCAGGAACTAAAGATCAGGAAAAAGAAAAATCTTAATAGCCCACTTAATTAATATTCACCTTTCTAGGACCTTTCTAGGACCACTTAATTAATATTCACCTTGGTTTCCAGTGGAGTTCCATCTGGACATGCTTTTTATAATTGTCGCTCTCGTAATATTTGAACGGGAGCTGGTGATCCAAATTTTGCTTTATTATTTCTACTGAGAATAAGTGGAATGAGCTGAAGACTGAAGTGGGAAGAAGGGTGGTTGGGCAGTGTCATTTTATCTGCTCTCTCTCTCTCTCTCTCTCTCTCACGCGCACGCGCACACACGCAATTATAGGGTGCTTTTATGGAGTTATTTTAGTTATCTGTGGAAGAAAAGGAGAACAATCTGTTGATTTGATACACAAGGAAATCGGAGAAAAAAGAGTGGGGGAAGAAAAGCAAGTGGAGAAAATATTATTATTTTCTGTGCAATTACAACATATATTCTTTATAGGAACTCCGTCTGTGTTGTGCTGTAATTTTCTGTTGACAATGGAATACTAAAATTGCTTATTTTGTTCAAAACAGAGGACACGCAAGATACTAACCGAGAAGATTGAACAACTGAATTCTGCCATAGATGATGTTTCGGCTCAACTTCGGGCAGATGATGAACCAAATGGAGCAGCAATGGCAACCGATGAACTCGAAGCTTCAACATGATACCTATTTGTCATTCTGCCCATGTAATACTTAACAGATATTAGTGAATTTCAAGACTTCCACTAAGGTCTTAGTTTGATATTCACGTATGGAGTTCTTTCCATTTCCATTGTATATTGCACTGTTAAAGTTGATACACATTTACTTAAACGTCTCTGGCGCCCTCTCACTTAAAATGACAACTATTAGGGGTGTGTAAATTTAAATGTTCAGAAAACCGGTGAACGCAACACGGCAACGGTTCAAGGCTTAAATGGTTGAACCGAATAATAAAAAGATTAAATTTTGGGCATTTTTTCATAAAAAATCAATTTTCCCACTTTCCCTTTTTCTTTAACCAGTTGAACCGGCTTTTTCTCAGTTTTTGATTTCGTTTTTTAAATGACCGGTTTCTCCGGTTGGACTGGCCGGTCCGGTGTGATACTGGTAAATTTAGAGATGTGCGCACAAATTTTTCACACTTAATAATATTTATAAAGAACATTGCTCGTCAAAAGGCCTGGGTGGGTTCAATAAATGCTAAGTCTTTGGGAGAAGCACACAACAAAATAGAGGATATACTTTTAGCTACTAGAAGTAGGAGTCCGGTTTACTTATTTACTGTGGGCGGGGTTACACAGCTCTCTTCTGACGTGGTACACACATAGCCGACACACATAGCGCTCATATGTGCCACATCCAACCATGTGTGCTTCACGTTAAAAGTGAGCGGTGTAACTCCGCTCACAGTGGGTGGGTGAACAAAATCAACTAGAAATGACTGTCAAAATTTAGCATTTATAACCGAGTTAGTCTGGTAACTAGAATAGTAAGATGAGAGAGAAATTATTTTCTTTTTTCATTTATTAGTTTTTTTTTTTAATTTTTTTGCTTTATTTAAAGAAATAGTGTTCTAGGTCTCTTACTCCTGACATGAGTTCATTGAGGTGAGGCTACTTTGGGCGTCGAAAATAACAGAAAAATATTCTGTAGATTACAAATAAAGTTACAATTGTTTAAGTAATAATATTAAAAGCTTACAGAATTTAGTGGTAAAATTTTTTAATTCTCTTTGTGGGATGTGAACTCACAACATTTACCACTATTAATTTTATTATGAAGAATTTGTATATATTATCAAATTTCTGTCAATTTATTTTATTTTGAGTTTTAATGGATTCGCTAGTGTAAGAGTTTGTTCAGGATAATTTTACATTTGTATAAAATATTTTTAGAAATACTATAAAAGTATAAAACGGTTGTAAAAAGTTTTAAAAATTTTCAAAACAAAATCTTAAATGAAATTATGAAGTTTTTGAAAGTCGACTAATTCACATAAGTCATTCTCTTAAAAATGTGTATATATATATATATATATATATTATTAACAAAGTGTTTGGTAACTACGTGAGATTATAATCTAGATTATAATATGAGACGTGTCATTATTTAATTGGTTGTTTTTGTAAAAAGTAAACAATTACGGCTTGATTTTTATTTTTTTGACTTTTTGAAAAAAGTGAAACTAATGAAATAATACCGTGTGACAGATTATAATACAGATGATAATCTCGTCTAGTTGCCTAACACATTGTAAAGTATTCAAAACTCCAAGTGAATACATTGGTGATTTTAACAACCTCATTATCAACTTTTATAATTATTTTAGCTTTTATTTTTATACTAGTTTTATACTCGTACATTACACGGAATAGAATAATTAGTGAGAAAAAATAGATAGTAATTTGAAAAACAAAATAATAGAATTTTATTGCGTACTACTCACTTATATACATATATTATTAATATATATAAACAGAATCAAATTAAAATGTATAATATTTTCATTTAACACAAAACTAATTAAATTGTCACTCACAAACAATAATCTTAAATAATGAACATGAGAATGAATAATTTTTTTAACAAAAATTAATTTCATATTGAGTGTGGAAAGCAAAAAAGTATGGAAAATAGAGCATATGAAATTTATATAACTCTAGAATTACACTACACCCACATTCTGTTTATGTATATTAAGGTGTAGTAGATATTCATTTATTAGAATGAATTCTTTTCCACATATTCATTATTTACCACATATTCTTGAAAAAATTATTTTTCGAATCTCCTCATATGTATATTCTCTAAAGAAATCACTATTTCACTAAATCTATTCTAAAAAACTTAAAGTATACACATACCAATTACAAAAGACCCAAGGGAAGTAACATTATAATAAAGAATAAATTCTATATTTTTTACCTCTAACATTAATTTTTAACCACTTCTGCTCTAAAAAGAATTAAGAGAACTTTTTATTTTTATTTTAAATCATCATCATCAACTTTTTTTATTTTTATTTTTTTGAAACTATCAAATATTATTACTATTATATCCCCTCAGATTATATTTTTGTTCTAAAAGAATTTTTTATTTTTGTTCTAAATAATAATCACCATTGCATATTATATTATTGTTATTGTATCCCTTCAACTTAAACTTTTACCAATATATGTTTCCAGAAAAAATAATAAATTAAGCAATAATGTACTAAAAATATAGTCATAAGTTTATGACTTGTGGTTTATCATACTGAATTAAAGTAAAAGTTTTGATACTGATTTAATTTTATTTTATTATTATACGGAAGGAAGACCTAATAACTCAACACTTGAAAATTATCTATCAACTGTTAGAATTTTGAAGAAATATTAAATATTTGAAGATATCCTAAAAACTAATAGAATAAATATAAGATATACTAATGGATAACAAATAACATATTACATATAAAATAAAATTGTATATAGAATTTAATCTATTATTATAAAATAAAATAATAACAAAATAAAATTAATGGATAACAGTAATGGATTACTATTATTATTATTATTAAAAAATAAAATAAATGAATTACATAAAAATAAGATAGCTGTTTTAACAGGAAAACCTGCATATGACAACTATCATACTTTAATATATATATATATATATATATAAGATTTTGCCAAACTCTTCGAATAGCCTTATATAAAACTCATATATAATAGTTCATTTTTTCCTTCACGTTTGCCACTATTTTTTAGGAGATATAATACAAAATTCAGACATAAACTGTGATATTAGAGTACAATTAATGTTGGGGGAAAAACTCAAATATCATAGTACAATTAGTGTTGAGGGAAAACCAAAAATATTGAGTTTTTTCCCCAACAACCCAAATAGTGTGTCAAAATGAAGAGGGGAAAAACCTTTTTTTTTTGGGGGGGTCCCTCCTCTCCTCACTTTTCCTCCCTACACATTATTTAAAAATAGATTTTTTCCTCTAATTTTTTCCCCTTAACTTTTTTCCTCCAATATTAATCTTGTACTTAGAGTCGGCTTTTGTATTTAGCTTAGAGCCCTGAAATTTCAGGTATGACACTCGCTGTAATGAGGATATAAAGAGCTCCAATCTCCTCCCAGAAAAGCAATAGGGAGAGAGTAAAATACCATTTTCTAAAACATTGATGGTATATGTGTAAATGTATTTGTAGGAAAGTTATGGCATTACTGTTGAAGAGACTTTGCACTATGCTTGTAAAACACGCCACTATTATAAACCGACGATGCAAAAGCGAAAGTAATGACAAACTAGCTACATAGCATACCATCAAATGATTTTTGCATTATTACAGGTGAAGAAAGTAACATTTATGCCACTATTCTCATAGAATGGCGAGTGCTCAAATATTGAAAGATCTATTTGACAAATACATAATATGAGAGAATCGAGCGAAATAATCATCAGTAGTTAATTACCCCGTTGCATTCAGATAAGTCCAAGTAAACTCACCGATATAAGCATCATTACAATGGAACTACACTATCCTCCACATTGAAGGATCGACCAGTGCTTGTATAAGACTGTAGGTTGTTGCCTCTCTCAAAAACCCACCTTTGCACCACATCATTACTAGTGTGGCGTGATGTGACACATCATGTTCAATAGCGTGTTTCTTTACTGTCTTGTGGAAGACGAAGAAGGCCTCCTTTACCCGTTCACGAGCAGGCGGCATCCTTACTCTCATTTCAATCATACATTAACTACACATGAGATATAAATTGTATCATCCCGTAAAAATCTTACAAACAAATTATGCAATATAATCGTCATTTTGATAATGATGAGAGGATTGCTTGAATTTGCATCAATTGAAATGATGTAAGATTATGACAAAGTGATCGAATTGAATTGTAAGATTTGTCACTCGAATGAATACCAAGAAATAGACTGTAACAATATAATTGTATCGAATTGTAAAGTTGCGAGTTGCCGCTATATTGAATGACAAAAAATTGAAATGTGACAATATAATCGTATTTGAATTATTGCAAGAATGTTATACACATAAACGTTAAGAAGTAAAACATAATTATTGACAACATAATCGATATTTGGATAATGAATTGGAATTTGAATGTGGCTATTGACAATGTATTGATAATGATTGTATAACCACATAAGTTTGCTATTGATAATGTAAACGTTATTTTGACAAACGATCGAATAACCGCTTGAAATGCCATGAGAATTCAAAGAATTGTTACTCAAGTAAGCCTAGAGGCAAGACGGTGATTGTCAGTTAGCGTGCCATGAAGTTAAGCACCTAACTGTAAAATCATTTTAATTGAAATGACTCAAGTAACATGGATCAAAATATTATGACTTAATCATAAGACAACACAAAGTATAAAGACTGCTCGAGCAAATTATCACTAAGTGTACGGCGCCAGATCGCGTCATATATTGCAATCTAATTGGCGGAATTTAAAGATTAATCAAAAACAATTAACTCTTAATATCTGTAAAAAGGCTCGAGGGGAGAGAATTCATCAAAATCTCCAACCCTCCTACTTATCTATTCTCTCTCTTCCTCTATCTCTTTCCCTCTCCATGTCCCTACTTTGGCTAATTGTCTTATTCCTCAAATATATAGAGAGAGGGAATTCGTTCAAAAGGGGTAAAAGGAGATGAACAACTCTTAAAAACCTATCAAACACTTATTTTGCACGTCGAAAAGACCCTTATTCATGTACATAAGGAATCTAACTTGAAACAACACTTTGATCAAGGAATCTAAAGGTTTTGAAGACATTTGTCAACAATTCAAAGAATCTTTAAAAAAACTAAGTTAAAAAGGTGAGTATCTAATACATTGATTCCCTTTTAGCATTCTTAAAATTCTGATAAGAAAATCATGACTTTGATTGAAATATTCTATGAGATAAATATGGATTTTGATGCATTGAAAAGAAACAATTGTTTTATTACATTTGAATCACTAGTTGATCTACTCGTTTTGTATTTACTTTGCTTTATTGTCATACTAAGAGCCATTTAATGATATCGAGATGACTGATGATTAATGTGGTATTTGCTTTGTATTTGTATTGCTTTGTGGAATTTCGATATGGGTCAACTGGAATTTGAATGTGAATTCACTTAATTTTACATGGCCATGATTGAATTGATATAAATCATGCGCACACCACAGGTAGAGTTTAACTAGTAATAGAACTCTTTTATGCATTTGAAAGCTTTGTGCATTCAATAGTTTTCTTGGAAATAAATATTTCAAATGAAAGGTGAATCAACGGGTTTTGTTACTCAATAAATATTTCGTACTCACTCTCTATTTCTACAATTTTTATAGATCATTGAAGATATGATATTTGAAAAAAAGGCAAGCCAGGAGTTAGAGCGTGCTCGCGAAAGGAGTAGAGTTTTGCAGTAGTGACAATTTGTTTTTGTAGATATTATGAATTTAATATCTTTTGTTTCTATCAATTGAAAAAATATCTCTTAGTATAATAGTTTCTTAATGATTTGTCTTGACTAGATTAATTTTGCTTGCTTTAGAAATCAATGAAATATATCTATTAAGATAACTTGTCGTGTTCTTTGCATTTTATTATAAAACCAAGTTTCAATGATTCTTTAAAATATAACGACTTGTTAGTTTAAGTAATTAGTCTTATTAAGTCAAAATACACTTTATTTGTTTTGTACGTCTCATCCCTGCTATTTGTATTGAAACTTTCGCTATAGAATTTGATAATCAATATGAAGTATTCAAAAATATTGAATAATTAGTGGGCTTGTGACACAAACTTATTGTAGAAACTTAATTTTCACGAAGCATTGAACCCATCTCCCCTATATCTTTGAGTGTCAAATTCGTCTCCAAAAGAAATTGGAATATACAGTATATCTTCGAGTCTTTCTAGGAAGATGACTCTCTGACTGGGCCCTCTAACCTAATTCCCCCCAACCAGGGGGGGCGGGCTAGTATATGGGTACTTTCCCTAAGGGGAGAGTACCCCTCTACCTGGAAAACTCAATATATCTTCTGCTCTATTATTGTTGAAAAAAGGGTAATGATCTTCAATTTTCTTTAAAAAAATAAAATAAAATAAATATTAAAAAAAAAAAGTTAGAACTGAGATTCTTCAATCCCACGCCCAACCCATTCTTCAAAATATAGAACTGGAAAATACAGAATTAATCCTATAAATCGATTACCCAAACCATTCTCCAAAATTTTAAGGCAGAAATCAAGATGCTAAAAGAAACAAAAGAAAAAAGAACCTCCAGAAGACTTACCAAGTACTTAAATGCTGAAAGAGAAAAATAAGAAATGAAAATGAGTTGGATAAAAGAATCAAATTATGCATGCAGCTCCCTCCCGTATTAGTTTGCTCTGCTGAAAACGGTCTAGTACGTTCATTGACTGGGTCAGTTGTAGGCCGCTTGAACTTTTTTGTCATCGGGACGCCTTTTACAAAGATATATGCTTAATATAGTCAAGTATAAATTTTCTATAGAAATAGATCGGGCTTTGAATTTAGAGCCCGGCTATCAATTATAGGGGGCCATGTGTAACGGTCATTGACCGGGTCAGTTGTAGGCCGGTTGAACTTTTTGTCATTGGGACGCTTTTTACAAAGATATATGCTTAACATAGTCATGTATAAATTTTTTATAGAAACAGATCGAGCTCCGAGTTTGGAGCCTGATCACCAATTACAGGGGGTCATGTGTATGCATGTGTATTTCATGCATACATATGACCCTCTGTAATTGGTGGTCGAGCTCCAAACTCAGAGCTCAATCTGTTTTTATAGCCAGACTGTAGTCATGTATTATGTATTTTAGAATTCTTATATTTTTCTCAATTTATTGTGCTATAATATTACAAAATGCATACAAATTGCATTACAATAGCCGGACTCTCATTATTCTCACCAAATTATTAGAAAATTATAATTTTAAACTACTTTTGATTCGAGAAATCTATTTTTACGATCACAAATTTTATAAATTATTTATATCTCCATTACTGATTTTACTACTTTCTCCGTTATAGCTTATTTATAATTTTCATACAATAATGACCTTGAAATTTTTAGAACCGGAACGAGAGGAATCAAACGTAACCTTTAACCATAATTAACTTGATACCATACAAACGGACCCCCGTACCTCAATGTGACAAACCCATTCCTATTGTGTAATGTAAGAGGTACAGTTATAATTCCACCGGAAATCATATCACTGCTTCCATCGACAAACGGAAAGATTTTCCAAAATCAGCGTCATCAGTCGAATTTCCCAAACCGAAACTTGATGCACTGCCCCTTTTCTGTCCAATTTCCAACAAATTAATCGACAGTACACTCTTCCTATTTCACTATGTCACCACTCTATGATTATTACTGATCCAATCGAATTATTTTAATCCACCTTCATATCCCCAATACCCAATTTCTCCACGGAACCCAGGTCCGACCCGCTGTCGGATCTTATAAACGGTCTCCTCTCACTTCTGGATCTTTGTCGATCTGGGGATTGGTTGGCGCATTCGATTCTAAAGGTTGAGATATATAATACGTGGGTTTTGTTTCAGGGCGAGAATTGTTAGATTTATATTCAGGAAATGGCTGGGCAGAGTCCCAACATGGACCAGTTTGAGACCTATTTCCAGAGAGCTGACACGGATCGAGACGGAAAGATCAGTGGCAATGAGGCTGTTGCTTTTTTTCAAGGATCCGGTTTACCCAGACCAGTCCTTGCTCAGGTTCGTCTGCTTCTTTTTCTGTTTATCATGTCGTCCTTCCAGTTAGACGACGTTGTTTGAAAAGTAAATTCTGTGGTTAGTATAATTATGAACTGCTTTCACCTCAATATTAATTATGGTGATTTTCCTCGCTTTTCAATTCGGATTGATCTGGGGAGTTGGTACTCTTTGATAACCATCAGGTCAATGTCTGTATTTGAGTTTCTTTATACTAATTTTTCAAGTTGTTGCGAATCTTGAGCAGTCAAATTGAGGGTACATCTTGGCTAGTTAGACATGGAAGTTGAAAGTTGACAGTTTAAGCATAGTTGTGTTTTAACATAGGGGGAATGTTTAGTTGACAAGACGATTCACATCCATGGCAATGAAAAAGAGAACCAAAAGCCAGATACAAGCA